>CAMZMU010000065.1:29735749-29877772 GCA_947311845.1 Poa pratensis | reverse complement strand
AGCTGCAGGTTCGAGCTCAAGTAAAGCCACTAGTCATAGATCCGGAACAGGCAAGCCAGTGTATAGCTCCCCGGCTAAGAATCTTAGGGCTGCAGCAGCAGCACGAGCCGAATTAAGTAACCTGACCGGGGATGCTTGGCGCAAGCAAGCGGAGAGAGTGAATGAGCTTGTAGATGTGTGCAACAGGCAGAATGAAGCCTACCGGAAAGCTAATCCGGATGCTGGTGGTTCCCGTGTAGTGGTGTCGGTAAGGCTGCTAGCCAGAAGTCTAAGGGCCAGGCGTCATCTCCGCATGTTGTAGTTGACCGATCCCCAAGTGTGAACTCGGGTAAGAGCAAGCAGCTGCAAACCTATGATGCCGTATATGCGGGCAAGCAGCTAGCAGCTCAAGGAAGAGGCGGACAAAGCAGAAACAGTGGTGGTCAAGGCAATCTGGGTGCTGGAAGGGGAAATTCGGCTGGCCGAGGTCAACCACCACGCCATCCCGGACAGCAAGTGATGGCACAGGTGCAGCAGCAAAGTGGTGGCCAGGTGGGCTACCGCTATGACGATGGCAATTCGGCTATGGCGCGAGCCGGATACCAGACGTATGACAATGCACTGGCGTCGAGACTGGGGCCTCGGATGTTGGATCCGGATGATCAGCGTCTCAAGTTGGACAGAATCTACCAGTCCGAGAAGCTGGAAGAGCAAGGCCCACCGGGTCCACCATGTTTTGGACCTCGGATAATGAATGAGCCAAGTGTGCCGTTGTTCCAGCTCGGCCGCAACACGAAGCCGTATAATGGCAGCACCAAGCCACAGGATTGGCTGACGGACTATGTATCATCAGTGCACATTGCGGGAGGCAATCGCCGATGGGCGGTCCGGTATCTCCCGCATATGTTAGAAGGTCCAGCCCGGATCTGGTTGAATAACTTGCCGCCGGGTAGTATCAATTGTTGGATGGATTTGGAACAGGCGTTTAACAGCAACTTCTCCAGCACCTACAAGAGGCCAAACCGACCTCAGCTCCTGGCTGCGTGCAAGCAGGAAGAGAGGGAGACAGACCGAGAGTATTTGACTCGGTGGAGCAACATGCGCAATTCTTGCGAAGGTGTAGTAGAGGAGCAGGCCATTTCATGGTTTGCGCAGGGATGCAGGCATGGTACCCCACTTTGGCAGAAACTCCAAAGAGATATGCCAAAAACCCTGGCAGATATGATCCGGATAGCAGACACGTATGCACTGGGTGATCCAACACAGCCCGCATTGGATGCAGTGGGAGCAAACAGGAGGCAACCGGTTAATAACCGAGTTGGACCATTAAGGCCCAGTGACCGACATGAATTCGGTTACAAGAGGAGAGATCCGGATTACAGATACGGTTCTGATCAAGTTGCTGCGGTAAACATGGACCAACCCGGAGCGGGAGATAGCCAGAGGCAAAAAACTGATGGTCCGGCTTGGAGGCCGAATCACGGTGCTTGGCCGAAGAAAGTGTGGGAGGGGCCAAGTCCACCTCTGACTTTTGAGTCCAGATTGATGGGCCTTGCTGTTATCACACCACTGATCCGCGCAAACCGGCTAATCATTCGACCCGGAACTGTAGTTGGCATCACCGCATTCAGGCGGAAGGTCAAAGAGGACCACCTCAGAGAGGTGCTCCTAGACCGAATTTCAGGCCAAACATGCCGCTAACCGGAGCCAATGCAACCCCGGTGAACGCTGGAGCTCCGAGGCCAGCAGCAACGAAGCCGGTTAACCTGGTGAACATGGGAGGCAATGACAATGATGTTGGCCCAAGTAGGCAAGGTGGATACCCTGGGAATGATTACAAGGAAGCACATCAGAGTTATGTGGTTTTCGTGACCGAGCCAACTGACAAGAAAAGTCAGTTGAGAAGAGCAAAGGAGGTGAATGCAGTGATGCCAGCAGTTCCAAAGTACTTGAACTGGTCTGAGCAGGAAATCACGTGGAGCAGGGCGGATAATCCCCGAATCATGCCAAGTCCAGGAACCTATGCGCTAGTCGTGGATCCGACTCTGGTTGGGCCCAAGCTGAATGTGAAGTTTAGCCGAGTCTTGGTTGACAATGGCAGTGCCATAAACATCATGTATCGGGATACAATGGTCAAGTTGGGTATTTCGCCGAATCAGTTGCAACAGAGCAGTTGTACTTTCCATGGCATAGTACCCGGGGTGTCTTGTTCCCCCATGGGTAAGATCTGGGTGGATGTGTTGTTTGGTACCAGGGACAATCACAGACTTGAGAGTCTCGAGTTCGAGGTGGTGGATTTGGAAAGCCCATACCATGCTCTGCTTGGCAGGCCAGCATTAGCCAAGTTCATGATATCTACTCATGTGGCCTACCTCAAGATGAAAATGCCTGGACCGAATGGTGTTATCACCGTTGCGGGAGACTACAAGAAGGCCATACAGTGCTACAGTTGGTTCCAACTTAGCCGAATCACTGGTGATACAAGCTGAAAAGAGCAAGATGCACGAGGTGGTGGCAATGGCGAAGTCGGCTCAGTTAGGCGTGCTGGCCATGACCAACCCGGATGGCGGCGCAACCTTTGAAGTGCCCAAGGAGACAAAGAAGATCCCCATTGACCCGGAGAACCCGGAGCGCATGGCCATCATTGGAGCCGGTTTGGGCGAGAAATAGGAAAGCGCGCTTTGCCACTTCCTCCGTGAGAATCGGGATATCTTTGCATGGTCGGCTAAGGACCTGCCTGGTGTTCCGAGGGAGTTGGCAGAGCACTCTTTGTTTGTCAGGCCAGAAGTAAAGCCGGTTAAGCAACCGACTCGGCGTCTCTCGGAGGATAGAAGAAAAGTGGTGCTCGATGAACTGGCTAAGCTACTTGCAGCCGGGTTTATCATGGAGGTGTTGCATCCAGACTGGATATCCAATCCGGTTCTGGTGGAGAAGAAGAAAGACGAACCGGCTGTGGTCAAGGTGTGGCGTATGTGCATCGACTTCACCAATCTGAACAAGGCGTGCCCGAAGGATCCATTTCCTTTACCTCGGATTGATCAAGTGATCGATTCTACTGCTGGGTGTGAGTTGTTGTCTTTTATTGATGCGTACTCTGGTTTTCACCAGATACCACTGAACCCTAAAGATCAAATAAAGACCGCTTTTATTACCCCGTACGGGGCGTATTGCTATCGTGTCATGTGTTTTGGTTTGAGAATGCCGGTGCAACTTATCAGAGATGTATGCAGAAATGCTTACACTCCCAAATGGGCAAAAATGTGCAGGTGTATGTCGATGACATCGTCATCAAAACTAAAGAGAAACGTACTCTCCTCGAGGATCTCGAGGAAACATTCGTGAACTTGAGAAAATATCGGTTAAAATTGAATCCGGATAAGTGCACCTTTGGTGTCCCGGCTGGAAAGTTGCTTGGCTTCCTTGTATCAAGCCGAGGCATTGAAGTTAACCCGGCTAAGATCCGAGCCATAGAAAACATGAAATTGCCTAAGTGTCTAAAAGATGTGCAAAAATTCACCGGGTGCTTAGCCTCATTGAGCCGGTTTGTGAGTCGGTTAGGAGAGAAAGCCTTGCCCTTATATCAATTGATGAAAAAGAGCACCGGATTCACATGGACCCCACAGGCAGATTCAGCTTTCAATGAGTTGAAAAAGATGTTGTCCACTGCTCCAGTTTTGGCATCACCTTTGCCAAGTGAACCGATGTTGCTTTACATTGCGGCCACTAACCGGGTCGTAAGTGTGGTTATTGTGGTAGAAAGAGAAGAAGAGGGCAAATCCGTGCAGAGGCCGGTGTACTATTTGAGTGAGGTGATCTCAACTTCGAAGCAAAATTATCCTCACTACCAAAAGATGACATATGGTGTGTACCTGGCGGTCAAGAAGTTGAAACATTACTTCCAAGAGCACCCGATTACAGTGGTGTGTGAAGCTCCAATTGCGGAGATCATTGGGTGCAAAGATGCAACTGGCCGAGTTGCCAAATGGGCGATAGAAGTGTCTCCTTACACACCGCATTATGAGAGAAGAGATGCTATCAAGTCTCAGGCTTTGCCGGATTTCCTTTGTGACTGGGCTGAGATGCAATATGAGCCACCTAAACCGGATTACAATTACTGGAGGTTGCACTTTGACGGTTCCAAATGCAAAATCGGGCTAGGTGCTGGGGTGGTGCTCACATCACCAAAACAGGATCAATTGCGATATGTATTGCAGATTCATTTCTCAGCGTCAAACAATGTAGCCGAGTATGAGGCACTGATCCATGGGCTTAATGTGGCTCGGGACATCGGCGTTCGCCGGATTGAATGTTTCGGTGATTCGGATTTGGTCGTGCAGCAATCTTCTGGAAATTGGGATGCTCTTGATGCCAATATGGCACTGTATCGGTTTCATGTTCAGAAAATTTCGGGATTTTTTGAAGGCTGTGAGTACAAGCATATACCTCGACTGGAAAACCAAGCTGCAGATGTTCTGTCAAAACTCGGGTCGTCTAGGGAGGCAATCCCACCCGGAATATCCTTGAATCATCTAAGGATCCCTTCAATCAAACCTTCGCCTGATTCCGAGTCGATCTTTATTCCCAAGCAAGAATCCGAAGCTATTCCTATGAATGTTGATGTTGAGTATATCGAGGAAGACCCGGGGACTGCATGCCCGGACTCGGGGACTGCTCACACAGATTCGGAAAATGCTAACCGAGTCTTGGGAAAGAGGAGCAGATGAAGATGATGCTAACCGGATTGTGGGGAATGGACAGAAGCTGATAGAAGAAATAATGGCGGCCAAACCTGTGGAAGAAAATGAGCACTTGTTCCCTTTGCATCCAGTACCAGAGTGGGCTGAAGAGATCATGAAATTCATCGAGGAAGGAAGCTTGCCAAGCGATGAAACCAAGGCTAGGCGTGTCCAGAGGAGATCCAAGGCTATACCATCATCAACAAGGAGTTATACAAAAGAAGTGTAACCGAGGTGTTGCAGCGCTGCGTGGAGCCAGCAGAGGGCAAGGAGATGCTCCTGGAGATACACCAAGGTGAATGTGGACATCATTGCAGTACAAGAGCCCTGGTGGCTAAGTGTTCCGGCATGGATTTTATTGGCCCACTGCTCATGCAGATGCGGAGGACATAGTCCGCAGATGTGAAGGATGCCAGAGATTTGCTAAGCAAACACACTTACCCGCATCGGCACTGAAGACAATCCTATTACTTGGCCATTTGCTGTGTGGTGTTTGGATATGGTGGGAGATTTCAAGCCGGCTAGGGGCAACATGACACATATGCTGGTGATGGTGGATAAGTTCACCAAGTGGATAGAGGTGAAACCAATCCGGAAAGTGGATGGCCGTTCGGCTGTAACCTTCTTGAAAGAAATCATTTTGAGATACGGATACCCTCATAGCATCATCTCGGATAACGGCACGAACTTTGCTGTCGGAGAGTTTGCCCGATTCTGCATGGATAAGGGGATCCGGTTAGACATAGCCTCAGTGGCACATCCAGAGTCCAATGGACAAGTGGAAAGATCAAATGCTCTAGTGTTAGCCGGCATCAAGGCTCGTCTCATTGAACCATTGTTGAAAACTCCGGGGTGCTGGATAGATGAAATTCCATCAGTTCTATGGGGTCTAAGGACTACACCGAATCGGTCAACAGGCTATACGCCATTCTTTCTGGTTTATGCAGAAGCTGTCCTACCCACTGACATAGAATATGATGCACCAAGGGTGGCAATGTACACTGAAACCGAGGCAAAAGAGGCCCGGGAAGATGCAGTGGATCTGCTAGAGGAAGCAAGAGAGTTGGCCCTGTCTCGGACAGCAATATACCAGCAAAATCTCAGGCGTTATCATAGCCGAAAAATCAGTCCTCGGTGTTTCATGAGGGTGATCTAGTGCTGAGGCTGGTGCAGCGCAGCAAAGGCCGACACAAATTGTCACCTCCATGGGAGGGACCATTCATTGTGAGCAGGGCTATGCACAATGACTCGTACTATCTTATAGATGCACAGGAACAAGAAAGGATGGCCTGGACAGACCCGGACAGGAAACCAAGCGACCTTGGAATGTAGCTCTGCTTCGACCCTTTTACTCTTAAAGGGCGCAATGTATGTATTTCAATTTATCATGAATGAAATCGCAGTAATCCGAGTCTGGACTCGGGGACTGCTTCGTCCTTATGCATGTGTTGTTTATTACTGTTTTGTTTTTTGCCGTTCGTGTGCCGAATCGCTTTGAACCTTGTTCTAAGTTTCAAGTAATGTATGTTGTGTTGTTGATCTCGTGACTCGACTGACAAACACCAAAATGGTAGTCAAGAGCAGAGATGAGGAATATGGGAAACATGAAAATGGACTCGGGGACTCGGTCCAAAACCGATTCGGCACATGTCGTTTACTAACCCCTGTTATTTATTTTTTCGTTTATGTTGAATGATTCTAAACCACAACTCGCATGTTTCAAGTATTGTATGCTATGATTCCTATCTTGTGACTCGACTGTCAAAACACCCAAAGAGGTAGACAAGAGCAAAGATTTGGCAAAAGTAGTAAACAAGAAAACAGACTCGGGGACTCGGTTTAAGATGATCCAACATAAACCTTGTCCGGATCGCGTTAAGCATGATAAGCATAGTCTCGAAAGAACTTAAAATAGTCTATTACATCTGCTCCCGGCATACCGGGGATTTAATGTTTTTGTTAAGTACTTCAGGGTGCAGCGGACTCGGTCGCGGCAGACTCGGTCATAGGAGTTTCGGTTGCGGGAACTTCTGTGGTAGGAGCCTCGGTTAGCGGAGCTTCGGGGGCACGGGCTTCAGCTACGGGTGCTTCGGTTGAAGTGGACGCGGTTACGGGAGGTTCTGTTGCTGGAGCAGACTCAGAAGATGGTGGCACTTCGGAAGTAATCTTGACTGGAGAGCTTGAAGGATGGGCGGATTCGGAAATATCCGGATCAGGTGAAGCCTGTTTAGTAATCACAGTCAAGTTAGTGGCTGGAATCACAGGAGACTCGGTTGGAGTTTGTTCGGTGAGCTTGGCCGAGTCGGAGGCTGGTACCTTGCTGGATTCTTCTTCTTCATCAGACTCGCCCTCAGAGTCGGCATAATCTTCTGCGGAGGCATCGTCCGATTCCTCTTCTTCAGTCTCTTCCCCATCGGAATAGACCGGAGCGTCCAGATCAAGGTGCTTGGTGCGTGCAAATTCGGCCATGAAGTTGGCGGCTTCTTCACGGATCTTGATCCGGGTAGGGTCTGTAGCCCACGGAGAACCCTCGCGAAATGAGCGTACTTTGGCAAGATCAATTAGCTCATACCAGGACATGATGAATAGCAAAGCTGCGTCAGCACCAGCGCGGGCGGACGAAGACCTCCACTGCTGTAACCGGGTCATTGCTTGATCCAGGTCTCTGATCAGCTCCTCCGCAGGCACAACTTGCCGCGCTTCAGGAAACAAGATTCGGTGAGCCTTGAGACTTGCATTAAGCAGACCAATATGGGAATCCTTCAGAGGAGCAATCCGAGCCTTAAGTGCTGTAATATGATCTTCGATGTCCCATGTCTCGGATAGGGGAGCCTCGGTTAATTTAGCTCTCTCAGCTCGGGCGTTTCGCACAGCCTTGGCGGCTTGAAGCCGGATGCTGGTAAACTCTCCTACAAACAAATAAGCTAATACTGAGTTCAGCAAGAAGGAACACAAGCATATGTGTCGGTTAAGAGCAGAAAGAAAAAAGGGGATTCGGTGAACTTACGATCCATGTCATCATTGAGGCTAGCAAGTTGAGCCAGCCATTTCGTACTGGCCGCTTTGTGAGCAGCCAGTTCTTCTTTAGCCGCTTTCAATTCGGCTTCAGATTCGGCAACGGTCGTTTGAATTTGCTTATCTAATTCGGCTCGCTTCTGTAGCCCGGCGTGCAAAGTGTCGCGCTCCTTTTGGAGCGTGTCTCTCTCCGTCCGCAGTGCATTCCGCTCTGCTTTCACCTTGTTCTTCACTTTTTCGACCCGGTCAAGCTCCCGCTGGACTCGCGCTACCTCTGATTTCTCCTCCGCCAGAACACGCTTTTGCTCTTCCTCTTTGCTATTCATCTTGAGGACCAAGGCATCAAATGATTTTTGGAGCTTGTGGTACTGGTTGGCGAGCTGCTTAAAAGATCGCTGCGAGTGCCCGTGCTTTCCTGAAAGAGTAGGAAGCGTCAAAAGAGACTCGGGGACTGATACCCGAGACAAGGTGGAGCCAAAACGAATCTCGGGGACTGGCCGAGACTGACCGAATCGGTTAAAAAGAAACCCGGGGACTGGGGGTCCCACAGTTTTTTCAGTTAAGAAAAAGGTCATGATCGAATTTTTTAAAGATTCAAGCCGAATGACTTTCTTACTCCAAAGAGTATCAGTCGTTCGACCCGAATCTCGGGGACTGGGTATATACTATTTGATCATGACGAACTAAAAGCAAGATTCGGCAAACTTACCTCGAAGACTTGGTGCGATGCAGTAAACGCAACCTTCACAGAATGAAGAGATTGCATCATTCGGCTAGGACCAGCAGGGTGTGGCGTTGCAGCGGAGAAACCTGGTGCAAGGTCCACGGCGTTCCAGGCTTCAATAAAGTCATTGGCAGTGCTGAGCTTAGGCTTGGCTTGGCCGGATTGAATGGCAGAGGAGGCAGCGGTGGTTTGCTTGACAGCAACCACTTGCTTATCCGAAGTGGAGGAAGTTGTGCCAGCGACACCTTGAGTCGGCTTGGGTGGAGGTGATGCACCCGGGGTCTGTCTCTGATGTTGCGGTTTCTGTGGTTCTCGAAGTTTGTTGTTGTTGTTGCTGCTTCTGCTTTTTCTTCTTCTGCTGTTCTTGGTTCAGCAGGTTTGTGCTGCGGGAGTAGGGCGAGGATCCGGCTTAGGCATGGATGTAGCCGATGCCTTGGCCTTTTCCTTCTCCAGCTCCTTGAGAGGGCGTGGCCAACTCGAATCTCGGATTGGAGCCGAGGTTTCCTCACTCTCCAAGTCAATAACCGGCTCTGAAATGGGAGTCGGCTGAGGAATATTGGCAGTTGTGACACGCGTTGGCGAGGTGGCAGTTCGGTCAGGAGACTGGGTTTCCATGGCCGTACCCAGTGGAGGAATGGGAGAAGAGATGGATGAATGAGTCTGCGCGGTGATGAGGACATCACTGCATAAAGCAAAGCAAACAGTTAACTCGGATAGACATGACTCGGTTAACAGAGGAAGAAAGCAAATGAAGTTAAGTCAGTATTACCCCTTGGTGGTAGGCATCGGCTTGACACGATTCGACTTGGAGCCGGACTTCTTGATTCTCTTGGCTTTAGGGGAATCAGATCCGGGCGCGTCAGTGCGTTTCCGAGATGACCCTTCAGCATCTTGTTTGGCTGGAACACAAGGAGGTGGTTTCCATGAAATCGGAATAGCGTCGATGGGTTCTAAGAGGCAGCAATCTTCATCTTCTTCGTCGGAAATGTGGAATGTTTGATTGCTTACCCTTGCGGACTGGCTTGGCACGGGGAATTGGCAAATAGTCATCCGTATCCGGATCCTCTTCGCCCTCGCGCGGCGGGCTAAGATCCGGTGTCCATGCCTTGGTGGAGAGATCTCCGTCTTCAGTAAGTTGACGATCAAACAGCTACAAAAAAGATAATGCGAATCCGGATCAGGCCGGGGTTATTCAGATGAAGTAAGATTGGATTCGGAGAGTGGTGAGCTAACCTGTGGAGGAAGGTTTTCCCGGTAGAATGGCTTTACACCCCACCCCATTTATCCGACATCTCATTGGCAGCAATGGCGTTTACACGTCTGAAGACGGAAGCTTTGTCAAGCTCGTGCTTGCTGATCCGGGTAGGATCTAGTGCGCCACGCATGTGGCATATCTTGTGATCACGCCTTTGAAGAGGGCTGACCGGCGAGAGATGAAGGTCCGGAGGAGGTCGTCAGAGGTCATACCCTTCTTCAAAAAATCCTCCAGAGTGGTATGCACTGTCTGAAGTTCAGCAATTGTTTCAGCCGGATTGTAACCGAAGTTCAGTTCGGCTGTGGGCGGCTCCATACTGAATTCGGGCAGGTTAAGAGCGTCGTGGCCCTCAGCGCTCTTTACGTAAAACCAGGTCCTTTGCCATTTCTTCACCGTGTCTAGGCCGGTGACTCGGGGGAAGATGGACCATTGCCTCGGGGTGATGCTAACCGAACCGCAAGCAGTCAGCTGTTTCGGCTTGGTACCTGGAATGGTGTGCTTGCGAAGGTGGAAGTACTTTGCCCATATATCTACATTCGGCCAGAGACCGAGATAGCCTTCGCAGAAGGAAGTGAAAGCTGATAAAGAGACGAAGGCGTTCGCCGGGAGGTGGTGAAGTTGTAGTCCGAAAAAGTCCAGAAAGGCCCGGAAGAAGTCACTGGCAGGCAATCCGAGCCCGCGCTCGAAATGCGCTATGAATACCACGCGCTCACCGGGTTCGGGGGCCGGTGCGAGTTCTTTTCCGGGTCTGCGGCATATAACTTGCGGCGTTATACGCCGGGTGGCTCGTAGCCATTCCAAATCATTCCGGGTAACATCAGATCCCTCCCATCTGCCGGGAGGAAGTTTGGCCATAACTGACTCAGTTCTGCAGTAAAAAGGCAGATAACCGGATTAGGAGATTCGGAATCCATGACACCAAAGAAGAGTCGGATAACATTGAAACCGAATCAGATCTAAGGTAACTCGGCTAATCTTATCCCGGGTAGGGTTAACCGGGTCCAGTGGGGAAGGTGATGCGGTTGGAAATCGCAAACATCTTTCCGCGGGTTTCTAGGGTTTGGAAGATCTACAGCGGTGGTAAAAAAGAAAGAAAATCACGGGTAAAAACATGGTTGAACTGCTCCTACGGTGACAAGTCTATCTAGGCTAGTCTGATGTAAAACTTGGAGAGAAAGTATACGGAGTATGCTACGGCATGAACATGGCTTAGATACGCATCGATCTAGCAAGAACAGGCGTGTGTATTTCAAGAGTATGAACTCGTCACGGTGGCTATGGCGAGAGGAGGAAGAACTTACAGTGCTGGTTCCTCGAAGGAGGAGTTCGACGGAGAAATGGCGGAGATGGGCGCGAGGCGCGGCTCCGGCGGTCTTGCTCTGGTGCGCTGTGCGTCCCCGGCGCGGCGAGTTTGGAGGTCGAGATCGCGGCGGCGACGGCGGAGCGGACGAGTAAGGGAATGAGGCGAAGAAGAAGAGGAGGTTCCTTCGCCCACATTTATAGCCTCCAGCGGTAACTGCCCCCACTGCTGCGCGGTTTTCGGAGTATCGTGCAATAACTGCACCCTGGAATTCTGTGGCCTTCAGTATGGCCGTGTATTCCAAGCACACACGAGGCAATAGAATTCTAAGCGGCGGGGAGGATCCTATGTGCTGGTCAACGGAGGAAACGAGGAGACGTGGTCTTCTGGTCAAACACACTCGAATACCCGGTGGATCCGGATAACGAGCTGACAACCCGGGTTATACGGCTTTGCACAGGCTTTTCCTGCCAAATGTCCCGGAAAATTCGGTGACAGCTAGAAGTGATCCGGTTAGTGATGTTGGTTTTGAATCTGGAACGGCCCTTCAGCCGAGGCTGTAGGACCGTACCAGCTTCGGGGACTACTGTCGGGGGGCTGCCCCCGGGTAGGGCAAAGATGATGTGTTATGAACAGTTAAGGTCTAACCGGATCAAGGTTAGCCGGGTCACTTGGGCCGGATCTCAAGGGGATTCGGTCAGTCCTACTTCAAGCCAGTGTAAAAGGAAGGACCAAAGGGGATCCGGTGAGGTTTAACCGGATCCAAGGGAGAAGAGCCGGCTAAGTTATCCGGATCCGTCAGGAAGGACCCGGGTAGGGCAACTCGGATGTTGCACAGGGGCCAAGTAGTGTCAGTAAAAGTCACGGGCACTGTAATGTTACTGACCGGGGCTCAGAAGACAGCAAGGTACAGCCACAGGTTTTCCGGGTCACAAGCCCCTAGGCGCTGACTCGGCCAATTCGGGAAAGGGGCAGTGCCTAGGCTACTGTGGTCTACACTGCCTTAAGCTCAAAGAGGAAAGATAAGCCTGTGGTGGACAGAGGGTGAGCTGGGCTGAGTGACAGTGGCCAGTGTTTGTCCTGTTCTCCTTGTCCTTGCCATTGTCCTCTGCGGCCAGGGGCAAAAGGGTAATTCGGTTACTGTATATATGCACACCACCTTCTCCTGTGAGGAGGATCGACCATTGTAAGCATCATTTCCCCCCCAAGCTTCATCTTCTACCTGGAGCTCTCTCCATTGTTCATTATACAGCTCAGGGAGCACTCTGTACTTGTAAACACTTGAGATATAAGAGAGTAGGCTAGAGCTGCAGTAGGGGTGTTACCTCCACAAGAGGGCCCCGAAGCAGGGTACATCGTGGTGTTCTTTGCTATTCTTGGTTTGCTCTGTTCTTGTTGGTTCTTGCGATTTCTTGCTTCTTCTTCATGCGTGCTACGTGAGCGCGCAAACCCTCCCCGGTTCCCCCAACGCCCAAGCGAGCCCACACTTAAGCCATCCCCATGGCATCTGCCGTGACACCACCACGACAGCCAGCATGTATCTCATCCAACAATTCTCTGCCTTCTTCGGGCGAAATGCAACGTTGGTAAACACCAGTGGTGCTACGCTTATACAATTCGCCTTTGATTATTGTGAATGCCTGGCTCTTCTTATGATTTGCCTTTTCAAAACCTCATCATCCGGTAACTCCTGATTGATCAGGAAGTCCAAATATGGCGTCGTCCAATCCGGCTTTACCAGGTAGACGGCATAGCTAGCATTGTCAACTGGCTCTGCCGATTCTGGGTCAAGGAGGTCTGCTCCTTTATTGACGGCTTGTGTAGGTGTTCCAGGAAAACATCTTTTGGTACTTTTTGCGTTCAGACCCCATTCTAGCAAGTGTATCTGCCGCCTCATTTTGAGCTCTTGGGATGTGGCGGACCTCGTAGCCTAAGAAACACTTGGCGAATTCGTCAACGGTAGCTCGATATGCCGCCATTGTCTCGCTCTTTCTGTCCCAAGTGCCACGTATTTGTTGCGCCACCAAGTCTGAATCTCCGTAGCAGAGGACACGCTGGACTCCAAGTTCCTTGGCAATGTGTAAACCATGAAGGAGTGCTTCGTATTCAGCAACATTATTAGTTGACTTGAAGTGAATTTGTAACACATAACTAAGCTTGTCTCCTTGAGGGTTTCTTAAAACAATGCCAGCCCCCGAGCCCTGAAGCATTTTTGATCCATCAAAGTGCATGATCCAGTATGCATCTTCAGGGAGAGGTACTTCGTCCATGCCCTCCGTCCAATCTGCTACAAAATCTGCTAAGGCTTGAGATTTAATGGCCGTTCTGGGTTTATACGCGATGTCGAAGGCGGCAAGTTCGATGCCCCATTTGGCAACGCGGCCTGTCGCATCTGTATTATTGATGATATCCCCCAGAGGCGCCTTGCTCACAACCGTTATTGAATGCTCCTGGAAATAATGCCTTAACTTCCTGGCGGCATAGAAAACACCGTAGACCAGCTTCTGGTAATGCGGATAACGCTGTTTTGAGGCGGAAAATACTTCACTGATGAAGTAAACCGGACGTTGTTCTGGCAAGTCTGAATTTTCCGTCTTGCGTTCCACAACCAGGACCACGCTAACAACCAAGTTAGTTGCCGCGATGTAAAGCAGCATTGGTTCCTGCGAACGAGGAGCTGCCAAGATTGGAGCAGACGTTAACGCGTCCTTGAGTTGCTGCAAGGCGGCGTCTGCTTCGACTGTCCACTCAAAGTTGTCGGATTTCTTCAGAAGCCGGTAGAGAGGCAGTGCCTTCTCACCAAGACGGCTAATGAAACGACTGACGGCAGCCGCCGAGCCGGCAAGTCGCTGCACGTCCTTCAGGTCCTTGGGCCTGGATATGTTGAGGATCGCTTTGATTTTTTCTGGATTTACCTCTATTCCTCATTCGGAAACGATAAAGCCAAGCAATTTGCCGGCAGGAACCCCGAAGACGCATTTTTTCGGGTTGAGCTTCATCCTATATGCCGGAGGCTATCAAAGGTTTCTCTCAAATCGTCAAGCAAATCTGCCTTCTTTCTTGACATGACGGCAATGTCGTCAACATAGACGTGAACATTGCGGCCAATTTGCTCGTGAAGGCATCTTTGCATACACCGCTGATACGTTGCGCCGGCATTTTTTAGACCGAAGAGCATCGTGATGTAGCAAAAGGTCCCGTAGGGCGTAGTGAACGACGTTTTGATTTGGTCGGATTCTCGCATTTTGATTTGGTGGTACCCGGAGTACGCATCCAAAAAGCACAGCAGCTCGGAGCCGGCTGTGGAGTCTATGACCTGATCTATACGAGCTAAAGCAAAGTGGTCCTTAGGACAGCACTTGTTCAAACCGGTATAATCAATGCACATTCTCATTTCCTTATTAGGTTTTGGAACCATTACAGGATTTGCCAACTAATCAGTGTGTACTACTCCCTAATGAACTTGGCTTCTTGCAACTTGATGATCTCCTTCCCTATTGCTGTCCGCTTCTTCTCACCGTAGCGCCTTATTCCTTGCTTCACTGGTTTGGCTCCTTCGTAGACGTTAAGAGAGTGCTCGGCAAGTTCCCTCGGGACACCTGGCATGTCAGCTGATGACCATGCAAAGATGTCCTGATTCTCACGGAGGAACCTGACGAGCGCGCTTTCCTATTTGTCGTCCAGGCCTACCCTATGGTGACTTGCTTGGAGCTGTCACCTGGGACCAGATCCGCCTTCTTTGTGTCTTCGGACGCCTTAAAAGTGTTCTTGGGCTCAGCGGTCTTTACATCCTCCGGCAGCTGCGACGTATCGAGCTCTTTTTCCAACATGGCTAACTCCTCTGCGTGGAGGACTGCCTCAGCGAAGGCGGCGTTTCCACGCTCGCACTCCTTTGCTTTCTTGAAGTTGCCATTGACGTGATTGTACCGTTGGGTCCCGGCATCTTCAACTTGCTGTAGATGTAACACGGCCGAGCCATGAACTTGGCAAAAGCTGGCCGTCCGAAGATGGCGTGGTAGGCACTCTTGAAGGGGACTACTTCGAACCTGAGATACTCCGAGCGGTAGTTTGTCTCAGCTCCGAAAGTAACCTCCAATTTGATGCTTCCCATTGACTTGGCTTGCTTTCCCGGAATGATGCCATGAAACTTGACTTTGCTGTAGTCAAGCTGGCTTTCCGATAAGTTCATGCGCTTCAGTGTGTCTGCGTAGATGATGTTGAGGCTGCTGCCGCCATCCATCAACACCTTGGTGAGTCTGAAGTTATCGACAATGGGGTCGACGACAAGGGCGTATTTGCCGGGGTGAGGTACGTGATCTGGGTGATCATCTCTATCCCAAGTTATTGGCTCCTCTGACCAGTCTAGATACTGGGGAACATCTGGTACTGTGGCGTTTAGCTCGCGCATCTCCGCCTTTTCTTCCTTTGCCGAAGGAGTGCCCAAGAAGCACACCAATTGGCCATGTACCTTGGGGTATTTCTTTTCTTTGCGTACCAGCTTGGGTTCCTCATCCTCGGACATGGAAACTGCGCCATCATCATCTTCCTTCTTTGTCTTCTCAGCCTTTTTGCTCTTTTTTGACTTCCAGCCAAACTCGGGGTCCTTCTTGAAGTCCTCCATGAAGCGGCATTCCCCTAATGTGTGGTTAACTTTGCCTAAGGACGCGTGGATTGGGCAGGGCAAGGCTTTCGCCTGATCGTATGTCAGGCGTTGCTTGGTGGAGCCGCCATCTTTACCCTTTCCCTTCCACTTGTGGTTGCTGCCTTTGCCTTCGAAGGCGGCGGCGACCTCGTTTGACGGTCCGGCTTTGTCATCCTGGGGAGCCTTGCGTTTGTGACTTGCTCGCCTGCTTGGCGCCATGTCATGTGTGCCATCTCCATCGCGTGCATCATCATCCGCCTGTGCGTACATGGCTGCTACTTCTAGCATGACTCCGAGATCTTTGACCTGCATGCGTACGAGCTTATGCCTGAGACTTGAGCCCTTCAGGAGGCCTGTGGTGAAGGCATGGATTGCTTGATTGTCGTCTACGTTCTCGCAGCTTGCCTTCGTCTGAATCCACCTTGCCAAGAAGCTAGTAGCTGTTTCATCTGGCTTTTGCACGCAACGAACCAAATCTGTGTATGTATTGGGTCGCTTGTACGTGCCTTGGAAGGGTTGTGTGAACACCTTTTCCATGTCATGCCAACTATGAATGCTTTTCTCCGGCAAGTTTTCGATCCAGCTTCGGGCTGTCCCCTCTAGCATGAGGGGAAGGAAGCGTGCGACGACGAGGCCATTGCCTCCGGCAATTTCAACTGCCAGCGCGTAGTCCGACAACCATGAGTTTGGCTTATCCGCTCCATTGTACCTTTGATGAGTTTTTGACACTGATGTCATATCTCTGGGTACTTGGACGTTGCAGATGGCTGGGCCAAAGCACTCAGGTCCTAGATAGGCATCCTGCTTTCCAGACTTGATGTCATTGAGACGATGTCGTGCGTCCTGCGGACTGAGCTGCTTGCCGGATCTGTCGGCGTTAGGCTCGTCCTGCGCTGCCCGGCTGTGCCTAGGCTCGTTGTTGTGTCCCCGGCTTCTGCCTTCGTGCCTGGGCACTGGTGGTGGGGATTGTGTGCGGTCCCTGCTTTTTCTTGGCGGCGGGGCGTTGTCACGATTGCCGCCACTCCTTGGCGGCTGCTTGCTGCCCCTGCTTCCGCCTTCGTCCCGCCTAGGCGGAGGGGGTGAGGCCTTGCGCCTGTTGCCGGTTCTGGACGCCTCGTCACGCTGCCTTTTAGGAGGTGGTGACTTGCGCGGGTCCTTGTCCTTCCCTTTTCCGTGGCTACTGGAGCCGGACGGATCTTCGGGGTTTCCACCGGCCGCAGATTTGCAAGCGTTGGATTTGGATTCCAACCTTCCTCCCCTTGCGTCCGCCATGTCGGCGCGAGAATCCGCACGGGCCTGCTGCTCTAGAGCTTTGTGAGCAAGGATCGATGCGTAGTAAATCTTCTCGTCCTTGTCATAGTCATCATTGTTGAGGATGTCTAAGGCGGCTGCAGTGTTGAGGACAGGGGTGGCGAGGATGATGTCCCCGTTTTTGTCCTTACGCTGCGGCGTTGTAGCCCACTCGAAACCAAGCTTCTGGGCAGGGGATTTGAAGTTGTCATGATCCCTGCCTTTCTTGCTTTTCTTCTCTACCACATGTCCTGCCGGCTTGGGCAATGGGTGGTGGTGAAAAGATTGCGCTTGGGGTCTAACTTGGCGGTTATCTTGGCGTTTTCCACCTTGGCTTCGTCGAGGAGGCTCTGGACCTCTGCTTGCTTGCTTTTGAGGTACTCAGTTTGCTCCACCAAGGTGTTTCGAAGCTTCTCCAAATCAGCCGGGTTAGTTTTGCCGGCCACCGGCGTGTGCAGAACTTCTGCCATGGCCGCCATGTTCCCTGTCTTGCTGGGCTCGCCTTTCTCTAGAATCCTCTTCTTCGGAGCCCCAGGAGGCTCTGGAAACAGTGGATCAGTTGCCGGGGTCCCCAGGTTAGCGGCGTCAGTTGCCGCCGCCTGCTCTGAGGCTGCACCGGTGACATCCGCCACAAAAACCTGCTGCATGTTGACGGAGGAGCCTGTAGCCGCCTCAGAAGGCGGAGGATCAGGTGTAACGAAACACTGCTTGACCCGCTGCTCAAACATGCTGGCAGAATCTTCTTCGGAATCAGAATCTACGCTGACGTGAACGGTAGATCTGGATCCGGCATCCGACATCGCATCATCCTGGAGCGCAGGAAGAATAGATTCGGGATCTTGACTGTTGGGCTGGGAGTCTTATCCCAGTCCCGTCATGCCGACAAAGTGTAGATCTGAATCTGCGGACTCCTCAGGGAGGCAAACTCAGATCCGTCTTGATTGTAGGGCGGGTGGGATGGCGAAAAAATTCACGGCAACCCATACGCCTCGGAAGTGTAGCCGATGAATACATCAACGCCGCCAAACGGCACAACTCCGCATCCGACAATATAGTCGTCTGCGGGGATATAGGACTCGTCGCAGCTGATGTAGTGGTTGTCGTCATAGCGAACAGCGCGGCCGACGGCGATTGTTTCGCCGATGCCGCTAAGGGTTCCTGTCGTGGGGTAGAAAACACGGCAGATGCTACTTGAGGGTAGCTTAAACTTTTGGGCAAGGCGACTCTGGTGTCTGGATGTTTGTTTAGCACGGCAGGGGACAAAGGTTTACCCAGGTTCGGCCTCTCCATTGGAGATAAAGACCTACTTCCTGCTATCTTATTATTAATCTCGATCTCTGTCTCGATAACCCGGCTACTACAACAGAGCCGGATCTCGATCTAGGTTACAAGGATTGTATGTCTCTCGCCTAAAGCTTGGGGTTACGAAAAGGTCCTCCTTGTCTAAGGGCCTGGAGCCGGTTTATATAGATACCGGGCCTCCTGGTCGCGTACATGATAAGCCGGGTTCTACCCGAACTCTGAGTCCTACTACTACTCCTTTATCCTTCGTGTATTCCAAGTACAGAACCGCCTCTTGAACCGCCTCTGGACCTTCTGGAATACTCTTCATGAATAGCCGGGTCATCGCCAAGATACCGGCCCAGCACCATAACCCGGCCTATGCTGAGGGTTAACTGGCCTCGCCGGGCCTCCTGCCTGGCGGGTCATGTTTTCCTCTTCATGGGCCTACCGGGTTATTATCCCCCCATCAGTAGCCCCCAGGTTAACCAGGTAACCAGATTGCCACGCTTTGCTTCTATCTTGCGTTGTTTGTTTCTTGACCAATGCTGGTGTTCTGGCTTGCCTGGTTAATCACCTGAAATACAAAGATAATAAATATGTACAAGATATCAAGTTTCATTTCCCTCTGTCTTGTTAAGCCAGCTCTTCTTGGCGGGTTATCTTATGACCCGGCTTTCCATTCTACACCATAAATGAGTCAAGGAATATTCTTTTTGTCCTGTCTAATTGTCGCTGACTTCCCGGAGAAGATACTTATCTTATCCACTCATTTTTACCATGTTACCCCTAGGGTTTTCACCGCGGTTATAAATATCTGACCACGACCTCGCGCAGTCATTTTCCCCACTCTCAAACTCATCTCCAACTTCGCGCAAGCACTGTAGCAGCCGCGGATCCGATCTCGAATCGAGCTCTCCAACTTCAACTAATCTCCAAGGTAACTCCAATCTTTGTTTTTACTTGTGCTGCGCATCCGATTCCGCTCCTCATTTTGTCTAGATTCAATCTGCACTCCTCTACCCACATTTGCATCTGAGCTAGGGTTCTTATCATGTTCATCATTCTTCGCCATTGTTGCCGCTTAGGCACCTCGTTGATCTCCAGCCATGGTGAAGGAGAAGAAGATGGCAGGAGGGCCCAAAGCTGCAAAATCTCTTGCAAAGAAACCTCCCAGCTCCGCAAAGGGCGGATCTAGCGGTGCGCCCGCAACCGCTCCTGTGAACTGGACACGGTCCAGCGCAACCAAGACCACGCTTCAGTCTTTCGTGAACCGGGGTGAACTCCCACCTCAGGAGGAGATCCAGTGGCGCGCCCCTGGGGAAGAGATCCGCCCAAACCCCAAGGAAGGTGAAGTGGTAGCCTTCTTAGATCATGTCCTGCGTGGTTTCCGCCCACCGGGTTCCCTGTTTTTTCGCCGGGTCTTAAAATACTACGGTCTTAGGCCACAAGACATAGGCCCCAACTCCATTCTCAACATAAGCAACTTTGTAGTTTTCTGCGAGGATTACTTGCAAATTGCCCCCAGCATTGAACTTTTCCTAGAATTTTTCTACTGCAACCCATCCCGCAAAGACAACCTTGGCCCTTACGGTGGAGTGGCGATCCAGCGCCGGCGGGTATGTGATTTCCCGGCTCTTGCTCTCGCCAGCCATCCAAAGGGATGGCAAAACACTTATTTCTATTTCAAAGACACTTCACCCGAGTCAGATGATGCTCGTTACCCGGCTTTTCTGAACTCTGGCATGACCTACGAAGCAAAGATGAACAGCTATGCCCCAGACGCAGACCGGGTCAAACTCGAGCCCACGCTCCGCCGGGCCAAAGCCCTGCTCGCACATGGACTCAGGGGGACTGACCTGGTCAAATGCTGGATCGGCTGGTTCATCCAGCCCCTCAGCATCAGAAACCGGCTCTTCCATGAATATACGGAAGAGACCACTGACGACATGCGTTATTCAGAGATCACTCTGCTGGATGACCAAATCGTGAAGAACGCCAAGAGGCTCCTTGGCGAAAAGAAGACCGATATTGCTATGGACGGGCTCGCCCCATATAGTGCCAAAAACAAGCCTCCTACGGTAAAAAACTTGCCCTTAATTGTTTCTGTAAACTATAACCCGGTACTTCTTGCAAACTGTTACTGATATTTCTTTTTCCAGGACTCCAAATGGTGGAGCGCAGATTTCACCCCTACATCCTCTACTGAAGAGGACACAGAAAGTGACGATCAAGAGGAAGAAGAAGAAGAAGGTGAGCCAGACTCCATAGGCCGGCTCTTCCTCGAGCTGATTAACACCGAAGTCCCCAAAAAGGACACTTCTACTGATAACCCGGCTCTTCTCATTCCAGGCCCCAATGACCCGGCTCCGGACGTATTGCCGGGTCCTGAAACTGCTGCACCCACTCCACAAAAACGGACCCGAGCCGCCATTGCAAAGGTGCCAATTTCTCGTTTTTCAACTTGTACAACGAACTCATCTCAAACTCAAGTACCAACACAGGAGAAGGAGCTTGAGAAGGAGGCCAAGGCAAACAAGAGACCGCGGACCCGGTCTTCTTCAGCCCACGTATCCTTGAGCTCAGGTATCCCTCAACAATCTTTATCAAGCTGGGCCAAATCCATCCAGAAGACGCCCAGCTCAAAGTATCCTTTAGCTGGAAAAATCCGGGTCCCTAAACGCTCTGGTTTATCAGATACTTCTTCCTCGGACGCGGTTAGCACGCCCGAGGATTTCCACATCAATGCCGGGTTAGAAATGCTTCACTATCTCTTCCTTTTTTCAGTACTTTGCAATCTTTACTATGACTAACTGCTTTTCTTTTGTTTCAGCGCTAAGGCAATTGTGGAAGAAGAAGAAGACCCAGAATCTTCTCCCGCTGCCTCTCCTCAACACACAACTGCTGAACCCTCTGTAATGGAGGTACAAATTGAGGAGCCGGTCCAGAAGGAAGAATCTGGCGCCGAAAATGTGGTAGCATCACCACCAAGTCCCCCTGCACCTGCTCCAGAGCCAACAAAGAACACTCCCTCACCCGGGCATGGCTCTGGTACAAAAGAAGTTGAACCAGAAGTTCTAATCACCGGGTCTCATCAAGGCCCAGCTCCTGGTGTCTCTCAAGTTCTTGCAAAGATTGTTGCTCCTGAAGTCAAAGTAGATCCCTCTGCCAAGGGCAAGGACCCGGTTTCTTCTTTAGATTTGGCGACCTTGGATTCCATGTCCACACCTGCACTATGCGAGGAGTATTTCTCTCGCCTTGCTCATCACAAGAATTTGGAAACTGAACTTGTTTCTCTACTTCAAAAACGATACCAGGTACTCTTTTATCTTTGCTTGACCTTTTATCTTTTGCATAACTATAACCTTACTAGCCCCCAAGCTCCAAGACTATCACTTGTTGATGGACTTGGTGCTTGAAAAAATAATAGCTTACCAAAAAACTTCAACCTGTAGCCCCCAAGGCCCGGGTTGTATGTTTACAACAAGCCGGGTCTTGAAATCACTTTTCCTTCGTCACAATCAAACTGCGAAAAACAACTTTTAAAGACTGTAGCCCCCAAGTGCCGGGTTAGCTGCCCGCAGCAACCTGGGACTGCACTTTTCACTTATAAACTTGAAACTTTAGAAAAAACTCTGAACTGCTCTCTTTTTTGTGTAACAGGAGCATGTTAACAAAGCCAACGAAGAAGTGGCCCGGCTCCAAGGAGCCTTGAAAGCTGAAACTGAGACCCGGACTGAAGATACGAACAAAATTCAGGCCCTTGAAGAAAAAATAACTGCCTTGACGCAAGAAAATTCTGACTTGACGCGGAACATGCAAGAGCATGAGGATAACTTTCAAGAGCAGCTGACCAACCTCCAACAGAAGTTGGACTCAGCCACCAATGAGCTTGCCTGCCTAAAAAAGATGATCACCTCCATGGTTACTTCACTTGTTGGTAAGCACAAAACTTTGAAACCTTGTAATATTTGTCTAACCAGACCCGGAATGTGAACTAACTCCAACTTCTATTTCTTGAATACAGGTTCACGTGACGGAAACGTCCGCAAAACCGCAACTGAGAAGATAAAATGCATGTATACACTGGTTCGCCAGTTATACTTTGGAAGCTGTGAGGTGATCAAGGCCGCCAGGAACTGGGAGAACCCGCCCAGCACTTATACTGAAGTGCTGGGTCACTTATCCACAATGCCAGGCTGGATTCAGTTATTGAAGAAATCTGCTTGCAGAGCCGGCGCAATGCGCAGCCTAGCCTTAGCTAAGGCCTACTATCCCAGTCTTGACCCGGCTAAACTTGCTTCAGGGTTTCCAGAGTACAATGCAGATGGAACTGCCTTCGACAAAGGCCTACGGCCGGGTTGTGAAGCAGACCCGGGTCGCAGCCACCCAAATTGCCAACGCTCTGAAGCTCAACAGCATCCAATATGGCTATAATGAAGCTAATAAAGAGATTGTGGAGGATGAACCTCAGCGCATCAACCTCCTGCAAAGTTATAAGGATTTCCTTGCGACAGAGCAAAATGTTTCCAGCTCCTCTGCAGCCCCAAGCTCAACAACTCCAACTGTGCCTCCTCCTTCACGTGCGGCCGTAGAAGACGATGAAGAAGGATATTTCCAATCTCTTCAACTTGTCACCTGGCGCACAAATGAAGCCCCCAAGACCCGGGAAGCAGAAACAGAGCCGGCAAAAGAGGACTCGGCCAGCGCCAAAGATGATACTCCAGCCACCACTCCTTCTACTAACCCGGCGCCTGAGGCCGGCTCTTAAACATTTGCCCAGCAGCTGCGTCTGCATAAAAACTTGTCTTATTTGGCCCTTGGGGCACAGTATTGTAATAACTTAGCCGTATTTTGATACTATGCCTGTGATGTGCGCTCATGCGCTGTAAAACTTTGCAGTAATCGTATTGTGTCTTTACCTGTCAAAATACTTGTTCTTCTGTGGTTTCGATGACCCTTTTGGTGTCTTTAACTGTGAGCCGGCTTTCGCATGGATACCCTGGCGCAACTTCTCTGAGAAAAACAGGGTCGAACCAAGTCCCAATGGGCTTCATGGTTGATTGAATTTCCAGGTGTGCAATCAGGCCATAAAGTCGCGAGTCACATCAGCTGCACAGCAAGATAACCAAGAATACTAGTGGCATAAAAGCCGGGTCTTGGGATTGCAGCTACAGACTTTTGCAGTAAGAGCCCCCAAGACCTGGATCAATGTTTATAAAGTAAAGGGCTTATGCCACAGTACCCCATTGATCCAAAATACTGGCGGGACGCACTCTTTGGGCGTCCTCAAGATATAAAATCAACACACATATTACTCAAGAGAACAAACTGTGACTGCTCTGCCGGGTTACAATATTTGAAACCCGGATAACCACTGGGGCCGGGTCCCGGGGAAATAACTTGGCACTTTTCAATAACAAGCCCCCAGGACCAAGCTGATCAAAAGAACTATTATGATGCAAATAAAAAATAACCGGCTTAAAAACTGAAAAGTAAACTGAGACAAAGAAAATTTCTGTTCAACCTTTACTTTATTGATAGAAAAGGTTAGGTCAGCAAGCCGCCTCATTAAAAACCTTCCAGTCCCCTTAGGTACCCTGGTAAGGAAAAGAGCGCGTCTGAAACCTGCTGCCTGTTACATCGTGTGTTACAACTTTTACATCTTTCTCTTGCTAAGTATAATATGGGCGCAGCTGCGCAATGTTCCACGGCCTCTCACGCTCTTCCATGGAAAAGGTGGAGCGTGTGGTATCATTGACTGTCTCTGACTTTTCTCTTGCGTCCACTAAGTAGTATGAACCATTGTCCAATTTCTTGCTTACGATGAAGGGCCCCTCCCAAGGAGGTGATAATTTGTGCATCCCTTCCTTGGACTGCACCCATCGTAATACCAGATCACCCTCCTGGAAAGTACGAGTTTTAACCCGGCGACTATGATACCGCCTCAAATCTTGCTGATAAATTGCTGATCTTTCCAATGCTTGCTCTCTATTCTCCTCCAGCAGGTCAACAGAATCCTGCCGGGTCTTCTCATTTTCTATCTCAACGTAAGCCGCCACGCGAGGCGAGTCATGAATAATATCACTTGGCAAAACTGCTTCTGCCCCGTACACCATAAAGAAAGGGGTCATCTTTGTAGATCTGTTGGGTGTTGTGTTAATTCCCCAAACAACTGATGGCAACTCCTCAACCCACGCTCCGGCGGCTCTGAGACACGGGACCCGGAGACGTGGTTTTAAACCTCTAAGCAGCTCCTGATTTGCTCGTTCAACCTGTCCATTGGCCTGAGGATGAGCAACTGAGGCCACATCCAAACGTATACCATTATTTCCACAAAACTTTGCCATCTCTCCAAGTGACATATTAGTACCATTGTCTGTGATAATACTATGAGGATATCCAAACCTATGTATGATCTGCTTCATAAACTTGACCACTGTAGCCGCCTCACAGTTTGTAACAGGCATAACTTCAACCCACTTTGTAAACTTATCAATAGCAACCAAGAGGTGGGTTTTCTTGCAAGGAGACATGCTGAAAGGACCCACCATGTCAAGCCCCCAAACTGCGAAAGGCCAAGTCAAAGGTATGGTGCGCAGTTCCTGAGCCGGCACATGAATCTGTCTGGCATATCTCTGACACCCATCACATCTATTCACCAAGCGCTCTGCATCTGCCTGGGCTGTGAGCCAAAAGAAACCATGTCTAAAAGCTTTTGCTACCAATGACCTTGTTGAAGCGTGATGACCACAATCCCCTTCATGAATTTCCTTCAAAATTTGCCGGCCCTCCTTTCCAGAGACACACCTCTGAAACACGCCTGAGACACTTCTCTTGTACAACTCGCCATCAATAACCACGTAGGCCTTGCACCGGCGCACGATCTGCCGGGCTATAACTTCCTGTTGTGGCAACTCACCACGCAAAAGATACGCCAAGTAAGGTTCTGTCCACTCTGGGATCTCATGTGTTGCTGCTACCAACTGTGAATCCGGGTCCTCCTGACCCGCCAGCTCCTCTGCATCCTGAAGCTTGACTGATGGCGTCCATAGCTCGTCCAAGAAAACATTTGGTGGAACCGGCTCTCTGCGAGAACCGAGTCTCGACAAAGCATCTGCAGCATCGTTTTTTCTGCGGTCAATATGATCCACCTGAAAGCCTGAGAAGAACCCGGCTACTCTGTCCACCTCTCGCCTGTAAGCCGCCATCGTTGCATCTTTTCTGTCCCAAGTTCCCGACACTTGCTGCGCCACAAGATCTGAATCCCCATAGCACTTGATACGCTTGACATTCATCTCTTTTGCCATACGCAAACCATGCAACAAAGCCTCATATTCTGCCACATTATTGGAACAATCAAAGTGAATTTGCAAAACATAACTCAACTTATCACCTTTGGGAGAAGTTAGCACAACTCCAGCTCCTGATCCTTGCTCTTGTTTAGACCCGTCGAAATGCATAACCCACGATTTGAGACTCGGGGTGAGAGGTGGCGCATTCAACTGCGTCCAATCATTAAGAAAATCCACCAATGCTTGAGATTTAATAGCTGTGCGAGGCACATACTCAATGTGATAATCCCCCATCTCTATGGCCCACTTGGCAACTCTCCCAGTAGCTTCTGAATTTCTAATAATATCTGCCAAGGGTATAGAACTAACCACCGTAATTGGATGCTCCTGAAAATATGGTTTCAACTTTCTACTGGCCATGAAAACACCATACACTAACTTCTGCCAATGCGGGTACCTTTGCTTGGTTTCTGATAACACCTCACTAACATAATAGACCGGCCTTTGCACCGGGTTCTCTTTTCCTTCCTCTTTTCTCTCGACCACCACCACGGCACTCACAGCCTGAGGCCCGGCAGCGACATATAATAGCATGGGTTCCTTGGGACCCGGCGCTGCCAGAACTGGCGCTTCTGACAGCTGTTTCTTCAAAGCCTCAAATGCCTCATCTGCCTCTTGATTCCACACGAAATTATCTGTTTTCTTCAATAACTTGTACAAAGGAATTGCTTTCTCTCCGAGCCGGGAAATAAACCGGCTTAACGCTGCCACACAACCCGTCAACTTCTGAACATCGCTCAGTTCCTCTGGCTTTTTCAAGCTTTGAATGGCTCTAATTTTTTCCGGGTTTGCCTCAATTCCCCGCTCTGACACAATGAAACCAAGTAACTTTCCCGCTGGGACTCCAAACACACACTTTGTAGGATTAAGCTTCATCTGGTACTCCCTCAGATTTTTGAATGTCTCTGTAAGATCACGAATAAATGACTCGGCTTTCTCTGACTTTATTACCACGTCATCAACGTAAGCATGCACATTACGTCCAATCTGATCATGAAAACAATTCTGAATACACCTCTGATAAGTTGCCCCTGCATTCTTTAACCCAAAAGTCATGGTCTTGTAACAAAAAGCACCAAAGGGAGTGATAAATGACGTCTTTTCCCAATCATTTTTGTTCAACTTGATCTGATGATACCCTGAATAAGCATCCAAGAAACACAAAAGCTCGCTACCTGCTACTGCATCCACGATTTGATCAATACGCGGTAACTGAAACGGATCTTTGGGACAAAACCTGTTCAAACTTGTGAAATCAATACACATCCTCCACTCGTTGTTCTTTTTCAGAACCAAAACCGGGTTAGCTAACCACTCTGGATGAAACACTTCCATGATAAAGCCGGCCTCCAAAAGCCGGGCTATCTCCTCTCCAATTGCTTTCCTTCTTTCTGCATTCATTTTCCTCATACCCTGTTTTACCGGCTTTGCCTTAGGATCAACATGTAAGCTGTGCTCAGCGAGTTCAGTTGGAATGCCTGGCATGTCACTAGGTGTCCATGCAAAAACATCCCTATTCTCACGGATGAACTCGATGAGCGCGCTTTCCTATTTATCAGTCAAGTTGGTCCCAATGGCGAACTGCTTGGAAGAATCTCCAGGCACAAAATCCACCATCTTTGTATCTCTGGCAGCTTTGAACTTTGCCCTATCATCCTCTGTTGTTGGCCTTTTAAGTGCTGTGTTATCCTGCGGGTCAAGATTTGCTCTGTAAGCTTTCAATTCCTCCTTAGCACAAGCATGCTCTGCTAAGGCTGCATCCCCCTCATCACACTCTGCCGCAATATCTCTGTTACCATGCACTGTAATGATCCCATGAGGACCCGGTATTTTCAACTGGAGATACACGTAACACGGCCTTGCCATGAACTTGGCATAGGCCGGCCTTCCCAACAATGCATGATATGGACTTGGAAACTTTACCACCTCAAACGTGAGCCACTCTGATCTGAAGTTATGGATAGACTCACCAAAAGCTACCTCCAATGAAATTTTACCCTCTGGTGTGGCTGATTTTCCCGGAACTATACCATGAAAAATTGTTGACGTTCTCTGCAACTGTGACTCCTTCAAACCCATGCGCACAAACGTGTCCCAGTACAAAATATTGATGCTACTGCCACCGTCCATCAGCACTTTCTTTAACTCAAAACCATGAACTTGGGGAGCCACAACCAACGCAAGAAGACCCGGGTGCTCCACCACCTCTGGATGATCCGCCCTACTCCAAGTAACTGCATGCTCTGACCACCTCAAATATCTCGGAACTCCTGCAGCCACTGTGTTAACTGCCCTCTTGACTATTTTCCTCTCTCTCTTGGTTGTGCCACTTGTGTATATATGATACTGACCAAGTTGCCTTGGCTGCTGTGAAAATCCACCTTGGTTACTTGTGTTCTGATTTTGGTTCTGACCCGGATTTCCCGTAGGTACCGCATTTGCTCCAGTCAAAGGTCCCGAGGCCGGGTTACCACCCGTGCCGGGTCCTCCACTTCTATTTGCTCCTTGCAAAGCTCTCTGCACCTCATTGTTTTTCCACCTGTTCAGATCCACACACTGAGCCAAAGAATGATTGGCGGCTCTGCCGTTCTTACTATGACGAGGACACGGCATCCTGAAGGCCTCCTCATTACTCATTGGACGCGATCCTTGGTAATTATTTCCACTGTTGTAATTCCAATTGTTGCCTTGAGAACCCCTGTTTTCCTGATAACCCCTGTTTTCCTGATATCCTCTGTTTTCCTGATAATTCCCATCCATCCTTTGCCTCTGAAACCCGGCATTGGTATTTGCCACTAACTCTGAACTACCATCATTGTGACCTCGCTTATGCTGATTCTGGTTACTGTTATTGTTGTTACCCGAGCCATTATTGTTCCTTCCACCATTATTTGCCGTGCCTTTCCCCTTCTCCTCCTCAGGCTCATCCTGAGTCTTGTCTGTGGCTGCATGCCTGTTGCAAGCATCCATCAACTCTGCCATGGTGACCGGTTTAACCCGGTGCCCTTCCTTCATGCGACCCAGCTTCTGGACAAGTGGTGCATACTTACAAGTTTTCTCCATTGATGAAATTGCGTCCTTTGGCTCGATACCAGACGAGGAATGCAAGATTTCCGTGACCCGGCCCATCCAATGACGTGCTGACTCGCCTTTTTTCTGTATACAACGATCAAGATCCTCGATGGAAAACAAACGCTTGCACGTACCTTGAAAATGCTTGGTGAAAACTGCCTTCAACTCATCCCAGGAATTAATGGACTTCTCTGGTAGATTTTTAAACCACAACTTTGCTGCTCCATCACTCATCATCAAATACATGTACTTGGCGCAAACATTCTCCGTGGCATTGCGTATACACATTGCCATCTCATAACTGCTCAACCAACTGGCTGGGTCCATGCTAGGTTCATAGTTGGATATCTTGCTTGGCTCCTTGAACTTCTCAGGGAAAGGTTCTGCTCTGATGGAATCTGAAAGACATTTTGGCCCGGCTAAACTAGAAGAACTTGCTGAAACATTGACATTACCGGGCGAGCTTGCAGACGCGGCTGGCGCAGGGCCCGGTCCTCCTTGAGGTACTCCTGCTGCAGGTACTACCGGGTTTGCATTACCTGCACTTCTCCCTGCACGTGATCTATTAACTATCTGCTGTGCTATAGAAATTGCTGGGGCGGGTTGATGCTGCTGATTGTTTTGATTCTGATTCTGCTGGGGCGGGTTTGGCTGCTGTGCTGCTGCAGGCCCGGCCAACGGCGGGTTTCCTCCATTGCGGCTCCTACTACGATACGTTGTAGAATGCAACGCACTTTTCTCTCTTGAATACTGCGTCTGCTGAACTACTGCAGTACGTAACATATCTATGGCACGCCGGGCTTCAATCTCTGCTGGTGTATCTCCTAATGGAATACGATCAAGTGCCAGAGTTGCTGCATACACGTTATCCGCCGGATTTGAATAGTGACCCACCGGCGTGTGAAACCTCGGTGTTCTAGGCGGCAGACCCGGATTTCCCCTGGCTCCTCCAGCGGGCAAACCCGGCGCTGCTGTTGCTGCTACATCAATTCTTGCTGTTCCTCTATTCTGCTCTGTACTTGCCCTAGCCACTGGTGCCACCTGAGTTGCGCCAATAGGCTGATCTTCTGGAGTTCTGAACAATGCTGCCACAGGCACTGGGTTTGCTATATTTTCCCCAAGGCCCAGCCGGCTTTGATGCCTCCTCCGGTGTGCCCGGGTTGCCTCGTTGAGACGATTTTCCTCTTCTTCTATTTGCTTCTTTCTCGCTTCTATTTCTTGCCTCTCTGCCTCGGCGTCCCTGCGCATCTGCTCCAACGCTCGGCGTGCTGTATCCAATTCCATTGCTCTAACTGCTGCGTTTTCTGGAGTAACCAACCTTGTAAGTGCTGATGGATCTAAGACCAGGCCATTGTTAAACAAGGCCGGGGCAGCTGCTATGTTACTTCTTTCCTCTCCTTGGGCCCGGTTATGCAGGAACCCAAAACTGTTTCTGTATCTTGCCGTACCCTCGCTTTCCTCTGAGACCGAAGCCGGCTCTCCATCAACCCTCTGTTCTGCCAACTCCAGAATTGGGGGCAGCTGCTGTTGACCCGGGGTGAAGGCCGGTGGAACAACAGCTGATGGTGACGGTTGCATGCTGGACGAAGGCGCGGTGTACACCGCTACCCTACGTACCGGGCTTGGACTTGACTCTTGTTCCTCATCATCCTCTTCTTCTACATCATACCCAAACCGGCCTTCGAACAGGGGCAAGATTGATTCCGACCCGGCTCGTTCCACCGCGTCGCCCGGGATTCCTGCCGGGTCATCCAGCCGTTCCTCCAGCGTGTTCAGGACCCCATCAACTTCAGCTGTGCCAACTGATTCCTCTCCATCAGATTGAACAATTGTGGCGGCTCCTGACACAGATTCATAATCTCCATCACTAGCAATCTAGTTGTAATCATGCCCACAAAAACATTAACTTTGCCAATTGGAATAACATCACCTGATTCTAGTAGATCCGAATCCGGTCCCCAGCCAAAATCATCAACGATGAGCTCTCCTTGCTCATTGGTTGTGATCTGGCCAAAGACGAAGTTTTCGACCCCTTGCCTTGCTTCACCCATGATGGTGACACCCTTGGACGCGATTCCCACAGACGGCGCCAACTGTCGTGGGGTAGAAAACACGGCAGATGCTACTTGAGGGTAGCTTAAACTTTTGGGCAAGGCGACTCTGGTGTCTGGATGTTTGTTTAGCACGGCAGGGGACAAAGGTTTACCCAGGTTCGGCCTCTCCATTGGAGATAAAGACCTACTTCCTGCTATCTTATTATTAATCTCGATCTCTGTCTCGATAACCCGGCTACTACAACAGAGCCGGATCTCGATCTAGGTTACAAGGATTGTATGTCTCTCGCCTAAAGCTTGGGGTTACGAAAAGGTCCTCCTTGTCTAAGGGCCTGGAGCCGGTTTATATAGATACCGGGCCTCCTGGTCGCGTACATGATAAGCCGGGTTCTACCCGAACTCTGAGTCCTACTACTACTCCTTTATCCTTCGTGTATTCCAAGTATAGAACCGCCTCTTGAACCGCCTCTGGACCTTCTGGAATACTCTTCATGAATAGCCGGGTCATCGCCAAGATACCGGCCCAGCACCATAACCCGGCCTATGCTGAGGGTTAACTGGCCTCGCCGGGCCTCCTGCCTGGCGGGTCATGTTTTCCTCTTCATGGGCCTACCGGGTTATTATCCCCCCATCAGTTCCCGCCTGGAACGTGACGCCTGACGCCTTAGGCCCCACGGTGGGCGCCAACTGTCGTCGTATCGGCATCTTGGATAGGAGACAGGGTCCTGCTAGCCGAGGGTGAATGTAGGGCAAGAAAGTGGACATCGTCGAGGTCGGGATTGTACACGGCAGTTTACCCAGCTTCAGGCTCCACGGCGGTGGCGGAGCCCTACGTGCTGCTATAACTCACTATAAGGCAATAGCCGAAGTATAGGTTACAATGAGTTGGTTGTGTTGAATCGTGCCCTAAAGGCATCCCGAGGTCCAGCTTATATAGGCGGTTGGACCTAGGGTTACAAGGAGATTACGTATCCGGCAAGCATACAGAGTCCTAAACCTAGCCGGCAAGTCTGCCGCCTTCCGTCTTGGTCTTGGTCTTGGTGGCTTCGTGGGCTTCAGTCTTGGGCCTCCTCCTTGCCGGCATCCGCCTTCCTTGGTCGTCAGCTATCTGGGCCGCCCGGCAGGCAAAGCCTTCACACCACTGCGGGCCACCCTGGACTAGCCGGATTGATCCATGCTGGTGATACCCCTAGTAGGTATATCCCCAACATTAATGGTCCTTTAAAGGAGTTGGTATATGTTAAGCAACCACCAGGGTTTGAGGACCCAAACTTCCCTAACCATGTCTACAAGCTTGATAAAGCGCTCTATGGTCTCAAACAAGCACCTCGTGCATGGTATGAGCACCTAAGAGAGCTATTGCTAGACCGTGGATTTAAAGTGGGGCAAATCTATCCCACACTTTTCACAAAAAGGGTTAAAGGGGAGCTTTTCATATGCCAACTATATGTGGATGATATTATCTTTGGCTCGTCTAACCAAGCTTTAATGATGAATTTTCAAAGCTTATGACCGATAGGTTTGAGATGTCTATGATGGGGGAGTTGAAGTTCTTTCTTGGTTTTGAGATCAAGCAATTGAATTAAGGGACTTTCATCTCTCAAACCAAATATACCCAAGACATGCTCAAGAGATTCAAAATGCAAGATGCTAAGGAGAAACGCTTTCCTATGAACACCAAATGTCATCTACAACTTAACCCAAAGGGTATAGATGTCAATCAAAAGGAATACCGCTCCATGATTAGTTCTTTGCTTTATCTTTGCGTATCTAGACCCGATATTGTGTTGAGTGTAGGGGTGTGTGCAAGGTATCAAGCCGCTCCTAAAGAAAGTCACATGGTGGCGGTCAAAAGAATCCTTCGATATTTGATTTATACCCCAAGGTTTGGTTTGTGGTATCCAAAGGGCTCAACTTTCTCTCTTTGTGGGTACACGGACTCAGATTGGGCCAGTGATCTTGATGATAGGAAATCAACTTTCGGGGCATGCCAATTCCTTGGTAGGTCCTTGGTGAGTTGGTCTTCTAAGAAGCAAAATTGTATATCTCTTTCCACCGACGAAGCCGAGTATGTGGCGGCCGCTAGTGCATGCACTCAATTGTTATGGATGAGTCAAACTTTAAAGGAATATGGTGTCAATAGTGACAAAGTGCCTCTTTTGTGTGACAATGAAAGTGCTATCAAGATTTCTCACAACCCGGTGCAACATTCAAGAACGAAGCATACTGAGATTCGTCATCATTTTATTCGAGATCATGTTGCCCGAGGATATATTGAGCTAGGCTATATTCCCACAAAAGTCAACCTTGCCGATATATTCACGAAGCCTCTTGATGAAGCAAGATTCACTTATTTGAGGAATGAGCTAAATATCGTGAATTCAAGGAGCTTGACATGACTATCTTGCATACACACCTATATCTTGACTATCTATTTGGTTTAGGTGTAGCCATGGACGTAGGGGGAGTACGGTCCTAACACATTGGACTATCCCTCCCCCCATTATGCTGACATTAAGAACTCATTTGCTTCTCTATATTCGTTCTATGAATTGTGAGCTTAAAATGACGAGTAGTGGTAGTGAACCCAAGATATATCTTCGCGGTGTCACGCCACATACACTCATACATGGTGGCCTAGGCCACCGCCCTCTTCTTTGTGAAGAGTTGATCTTATTGGATTTATTTGGGTATTTCTAGATCTTTAGTTTGTTTTGGGGAGAAACACTTGAAATTGGCATTTATGTTTGCATCTTGCAATTTCCTAGTGTGTATCCCACCATCAGTGACAATGTTCTAAACCTATGCCTATCTTATCTAAAAACATGCTCCTCTTGCAACATACATGTCCTCCACTAAATTTGGCATTTTTGAGGCGTTGGGGCCAGAGACTCCGGGGTTTCACACCGGAGATTCCGGTCTGACTGAAGTCTCCGCCCCAAACAACGGATACTCCGGCCTGTCCGGAGACTCCGGGCTCGGCTGTTTCGCTGGGCTCTAAAGAGGTCGGGGTGAGGAGTTACTCCATAAATCCTCACACACCCCGACCCCAAACTCCTCCTAGCCGCCGCCTCCGCCCCAAGACGCCGCTCTGGCCACCACTGGCCGCCGGAATTCGCCGTGCCACCGGCTCTCCTACCTCCCAAGCGCCGGGATCTTCCTCCCCTCCGTTTGGATCTTGCCATGAAGGACAAGCGTACTCATCTCTCTTCCTCTCTAGGGTTTCATCCTAGATTTAGTTTTGAGAGTAGTATTTGATGTACTTCGTGGTGTAGAATCTCTAGGATGGCAATGTGCACTCGAGAAATTGTTGGTGACAAATTTCCCCTTAGATTTGACCTAGGTCGAAATTTTCAGTCTCAGGGCCGGAGACTCCGGTCCTTCTAGACCGGAGACTCCGGTGTGGCCGGAATCTCCGCCCCGAGACCGGTGATGTCTACGCACGCTTCTATTCTTGTAGACAGTGTTGGGCCTCCAAGTGCAGAGGTTTGTAGAACAGCAGCAAGTTTCCCTTAAGTGAATCACCAAGGTTTATCGAACTCAGGGAGGTAGAGGTCAAAGATATCCCTCTCAAGCAACCCTGCAATTAAGATACAAGAAGTCTCTTGTGTCCCCAACACACCTAATACACTTGTCAGATGTATAGGTGCACTAGTTCGGCGAAGAGATAGTGAAATGCAAGTAATATGGATAATTATAAATGGTAATTGCAATCTGAAATAAAAATGGCAGCAAGCAAACATGAGACAAAATGAGAGCAAACGGTGTTTCAATGCTTGGAAATAAGGCCTAGGGATCATACTTTCACTAGTGGACACTCTCAACAATAATAATATAATTAAATACATAGATATTTCCTCTTCACTATGCTACTCTGAGCTATTCCCTTGTTGGATAACGAACACCAATCCACTGCGTAGGGCTATAAAAGCACACCTTAAAGTTGCATTCCACATCTAGGAACCCCAATGTCACTAAGAGCGCCCCAAAATAGTACTAGACAAACACCACAATTTCATAGAGACATCCAACACAAATAATAACTCATGATAAGTATTCATGTAATCTTTAGCCTAAGAGTCACACACGGTACGCACACTATCAACTTCGCACCATGGGACAAAGGTGACTCCGGAGTTTACATTAATAAAATCACTCAAGTAGCATAATTCATAAGATAACGAAGAGTAACATCCGTGGATCCAACTAGATTACAAAGTTCATGATCACATAAAGATCACACCATGGGAGAGAGAGATGAACCACATAGCTACCGGTAGAGCCCTCAGCCTCGGTGAAAACTACTCACACATGGTCATGATGAGCACACTTGATGGAGAGGTTGATGAAGAGGTGCAGCCCGGAGTGGAGGCGGCGGCCCGCAGCAGCCACGGCGCGGCGGTGGCGAGCGGCGGCCCTTGGCCCCCCTTCTTCTTCCTTGGTGATGGTGCAGCAATGGAGGAGCTCCTCCCCCTCCTTGGCGGCTACCAGAGGGGGAAAATTCGTTGCTTTTGGTAGCTTTCTTGGAAAATAGGGTTTCCCTTCATTATATAGAGGTGGAGATGCAATCTAGGCCATGGGATGGATGCCCCTTTGATCCAAGGGCTCTTGGGCACCTCTAGAAGCTTCCTAGGAACCCTCTCAGCCCTAATGAGGCTCCAATTCGTGTCTTGGCCGAATCCATCAAATTTGGTAAGAGTTGGAGTCAATAAAGTCACAATCTTTCAGATTCTCGTCATCCCATCTAGGGCTACAGTAAATCGGGAATATCTCGGCCGTCCGGACTCGGAATTGGGCGAATTTTAAGTCTATATCGATTCTCGGAAAATTCTCTGCAACTTTGTCTTCTGTCAGATTTCCGTTTGACGTCGTCTTCGGGCCCAAACGTGACCATCTTCGAAAAATGTTTCCAGACAGATTTCAGGAAAGTCCCAATTCGATTCCAATATGGTTTCCTTTTGTATTTTTGATAATTCCTACACAAAAAATAGGAAAACAAGAAGATTTTGCACTTTGGCAACTATTAGTAGGTTAATCCAATAAATGTCATAATATGATATAAAGTGTATATAAAACATGTGCCAATTGACATAAAACATGCATGGAACATCAAAAATTATAGATACGTTTGGGACGTATCAATCGAAAATTCCGGTCTAGATCATATCTGAGTGAAAAAATTTCTCAAATAATTTCTTCTCTTTGACTTCCATGGACATGTATGCTCACCCATGCTACCTATCTACTCCGTCTTCACAGATAACAAGAGGTACTATGCATCATCATCCAACCCCGCTATGAAGCCTAAGAAAAAGGGTCAAGGAAGATCCACATGTAGGGCTTATATGGAGTATGATCCCGTGAATGATCGTCACGTGCAAAAGGACCGTGGTGCTGATGCTAGGGCAAGGAGAGAAGCTGCTGCTAGAAAAAGGGAAGAGGAGAAGTTCTTGCAAAATGAATTGGCAAAGAAGGCTCGATATGACAATTTGACCACTTTGTCGGGTATGGGCAAGAGTGAATTTCGCACCATGAGGGATCAGCCCTTCTACTCCATGCCTCAAACATCCCAAGATTCACACTTTTTGAGGAAAGAACAAGAACTAATTATGAAGGAGATTTATGAGAAGTTGTCCAAGAAGAATGCCGTTTGTGAGCATAAGGTGCTCAACCTCGATGCTTTGAACATGATGACATACTTTCAAGAGGCCGTTTGGATTGTTAGGAAGATTGGGCTTGAGAAGCTAATTTCCACTCAACAAAACTTTGATATCAAGCTTGTGCAACAATTCTTTGCCACTCTTGTGCTTGGAGAAGATGAGAATGTTACCATGACTTGGATGACTGGCCCAAAACGGTGTAAATCCGACTTTGTGAGGTTTGGTGAGCTTTTGGAATATCCCTTCCGTGGTGCCGTGACCGCCGTTGGCAAAAGAATGCATCATGAAGGTGTGTCCTATGACAAGCGCCGCTTGGCTCCTCTTTACTCAATGCGGCGGATGTGGGCACCAATGTCAATCTCCTCCCCACATTCAACATCTTCCTCACATGGTTCGCTTTAGTCTTGCTCCTCAAGCCGAGAATGTGGATGCTATTCGTGGAGGACTTGTCAACCTTCTCTTTCATGCTTATCAAGTTCAACAATTGGGTGTAGATTGCCAAGGAATGTAGATTGATGTCATGGACTTTATCAAGTGCGAGATCCATTGGGCTATGTGTGAGAAGAAAAATCCCGTGTATGCACCCTATGTGATGAAGCTCATCCTCGATCAAGTGCCCACTCTCAACACTGCTCACTTCACCATCCACCCCAAGGGCACCCTCCAACAGCTCCATAAGCATACCAAGCCTTCTTCCTCTCGTGTGCCTTTCCAATCTAGTGATGAGGAGGAAGCTTTTGAGGTCCCAATTCCTAGGAGAAGTAAGAATGCCGATCCACCCTCTCATTCTCGTGGTAAGGAGCTTGTGAACAAGGAAATCAAGAAGGTCTCTTGGTGGAAGAGAGCCATGATGTGTATGACTGTTGCCATTCACAAGGAGCATCATGAAGCCTATGTTGAGAGGAATGCTGACATGAAAGCACACGTTCGTTGGGAGACCCCAAGAGGAAGGTATGATGTAGTGCAGCAGCAATTTTCCCTTGTAATTCTACCAAGGTTATCGAACCAGTAGGAATCAAGAGAGCTTCAAAAGGTGTCAGTGACGCCGTTTACGATCACTGGCGTGGACCTGCACACAACACAATCAAACAACTTTGCCCCAACGAAACAGGAAGATTGTCAGTCTCCCCGGCTTGCTGAAAATAAAGGATTAAACGTATGGTGTGGAAAACAGTATTAATTGCAGAAAGTAAAAGAGAACAGATGATTGCAGTTGGTGGTTTTATCAGTGTATAAGAATGGACCGGGGGTCCACAGTTCACTAGTGGTGTCTCTCATAAAAGATAATTAACATGCTGGGTAAACAAATTACAGCTGGGCAATTGACAAATAATGAGGGCATGACAATGCAGTATATGACAAGATGATTACTATGATATTTATTTGGGCATTACATCAAAATACACAGACCGCTATCCAGCTGCATCTATGACTAATAATCCACCGCCAGGTTAACATCCGTGTCCCCCGTTGGTATTAAGTTGCAAGCAACAGATAATTGCATTAAGCAAAGTGTGTAATGTAAACAATGCAAATGACACATAGACATAGCATCATTGTTTTATCCCTAGTGGCAACAGCACATCCACAACCTTAGTTGTTTCTGTCATTCGAGCCCAGATTACTGGAGGCATGAACCCACTATCTAGCATAAATACTCTCTCTTGGAGTTACAAGCATCTACTTGGCCAGAGCATCTACGAGTAACGGAGAGCATGCAAGATCATAAATAACATATATAGATAGATTGATAAACAACTTGATCATAGTATCAATATTCATCGGATCCCAGCAAACACAACATGTAGCATTACAATAAGATGATCTTGATCATGATAGGCAGCTCACAAGATCTAAACATGATAGCACAAAGTGGAGAGACAACCATCTAGCTACTGCTATGGACCCGTAGTCCAAGGATGAACTACTCACGCATCACTCCGGAGGCAGGCATGGCGATGTAGAGCCCTCCGGTGATGATCTCCCCTCCGGCAGAGTGCCGGGAAGAGCTTCAGAACCCTCCCGAACTAGGGTTGACGACGGCGGTGGCGACGGAACTTTTCGTGGAATAATGCTCAGGTATTTAGGGATTTCGGGACCGAAGGAATATATAGGCGAAAGGGCGGCGTCGGGAGGCAACCGAGGGGCCCACACCACCACTCGGCGCCTCAGGCAGGAGGGCCGCGCCCTAGTGTGGTGTGGAGCCTCCCTGGCGCTTCTCCATTCCCCCTTTGGACTCCGTGGACGTGTCGGTGAAATATTGATGTCCGTTGATTTTCGTCCAATTCTGAGAATATTTCCCGACTAGCTTTTCTGAAACGGAAAAACAGCAGAAAACAGGAACTGGCACTGTGGCATCTTGTTAATAGGTTAGTCCCAGAAAATGCATAAAAATGCTATGAAGTGTAAATAAAACATGTAGCAATTGGCATAATATCAACATGGAACATCAAAAATTATAGATACGTTTGAGACGTATCAAGGAAACACATGTTGCACAACCAAGGTTTGATTCTCAAGGAACTGCGCAAGAGCAATAATGGGGGGATCACTCCTCCCAGCCAAGAGGATGAATCTGGGAATGAAATAGATTCATTCGAGTCCAAGACCACTATCTCCATTGGCCATTGGAACCAAGAGTATTTTCCTTGGGCTGATTATGATGATGTGACTTCCATGCCCTCCTCTTCTCGTCACACCGGCAAGGCTCCTTTGGTTGAAAGTGATGAAGAAGAAGAATGTGATGATGAGGATGGTGAGGATGGTGATGCGGAAGGCGAAGATGAAGACGAAGAATCCGGGTGATCTTCTTGGGTTCGCATAGCATCGCTCTTTTCCCTTTTTGGCGTTTTGATGCCAAAGGGGGAGAAGTAGGTTTATTAGGTTTTCACCGTGGGATTTGCATGGGTCAGACACAAGCATGCTCCTTTTATCATTTCTTTGGAGCTTGTGTCCATTTCTCTTATGTTGTTGAACTTATTTGCTTTATATTCGTGTGAGACTATGTTGTTTTTATGTGTTGTGAGACATATGGTATTTGGATATATCTATGGTTGAGACTACTCTATATTGTGCGTTGATATTATTTCTACATTCTTATGCACAAGGTATGATTACTACATCGAAGTCTCAACTTGTCTTTTGATGATGCAAATTTATCTTGTTTCCATATTACTTGTGCAGTTGCTCCCATCCTATGTGTTGTGCATTTGTATTCCAATGCAAACTACTTATATGCACACATTTAGGGGGAGCACTTTTTTGGAAACATATCAATATTGGTTGAATCTTTATTGCAAATCCTAGTGTTGTCATCTAACACCAAAAAGGGGAGATTGAAAGAACATTTTATGTTTCCCTTATTATTTTGTGTGTTAGGCAACAACACTAGTTATACTCTAATATGTTGTCAAGTGTTGCAGAAGTCAATTGATAAATTTACAGATTGCATCGAAACACCGAGAAGGAAAAGTTAAGCATTTGTTGCTGGATTCTCCAGGCCGGAGTCTCCGGACTCAGGGCACTGGAGTTTCCGGCCTCACTCCGGCCCAACCGATTTCCTTCGAAGACTCAAGGGCGGAGCGCTACTGCATAGGTGTCCGGAGTAACACCGGAGTGTTACCGGAGTCTCCGGCCCCGTCCGGAGTTTCTGGTCCAAGGACATGAAGTTTCCGGTCCCGCTCAAGCGATGCTCAAGGCGGAGCGCTACCGCACTCCTGTCCGGAGCAAGACCGGATTGTCTACGGGTCTCCGCCCAAAACGGAGTCTCCGGTCACTCAGACCGGAGTCTCCGGTGTAAAGTTCTTGCAACGGCTTCTTTTCTTTATACCCCGCCACGTACCTCTAGCCAGCTCGCTCGTCCAGAATTCATTGCCCCCCATTGTTGCAAGCTCAAAGCTCATAGATCTCCCAATCCCTCCACCCAAACTCGATCATACTTGGAGGATTGAAGGAGAAGGCCCGGATCTACAACTTCACCGAAGCGTTCTTCATTTCCCCCCCATTCACTTGAGGGATTTGAGCCTAGGGTTTCCACTAGGAAAACCTAGGCACCTTGTTGTACTTACTTGCTTGCTACTTTTGTGTAGCAGATTGGTGGTGCTTGGGAGCTCCCAATCCAGTTGTGGGTTGTGCTCCAAGCTTGTTCTAAGGGTTCCAGATTCCGCCTTGAAGGATTCCGATAGTGGAAGGTGAACCGAGCTTTTGGGCGAGGTTCATCGGAGAATAGGGTGAGGCCATTTGTGGCGCTTGAGTTTGAAACTCACACCCCTCCAACGAGACGTACTCCCCTAAAAAGGAGGAACTCGGGAATACATCCTTGTCTCCGCGTGCTTCCCGTTCGGTTACTCCTTACTCTTTAGTTATTACTTGTATCTTATCTTGTTTAGGGTTAACTTGTCATATAGGTAAATTCACCGTAGTTGCATATCTAGAGAATTTACCTTTGCGTCAAGCCTTAATCGAAAAAGAATTAAAATTTGAGTACCACCTATTCACCCCCCTCTAGGTGGCCATACGATCCTTTCAGTAGCAGTTCGAGCAGGACACGAGGTGAGTTATATGGTCCCTTTTAATTTTGTTTTATTCATCTTTTGTATATAGTTTTTCAATATCTCATTCAGCCTTATCAGTCATATCTTCTATAGAAAGCATGAATGTGATATCTAAAAGCATAAGAGAAAAGAGAAACGATTTAATTCAATCTCAATTGTCATCCAGTAATCATAAGCGTCCTCCGGTAATCAGTCTGTTGATTCTAGCTTCTACCCTTTCACTTGATATTATTTTTATAGTGATCCTAGATGTGGTCAAATGGAGACTAATGAATGTTGAGGTAGAGGAAGATCCTATTGATGCAAACTTGAATACTTCACATGTTGTCCAAGATATGAGTTCTCTTGATCCTAAATGGACATGATAGCACAAAAGGGTGTAAGCAGATACTTATCAATTCAGAAAGGTTCTAAATATATATATTCTAGCAGGTTTTCTACACTATTATATAATAGATTACTATCAAATGGAAAGCATTATACTAGGGATTGACTTGTCCATTCTAAGAATCACGATAGAGTCTTTTGTTTTGAATCTAAACTATCTACAAAAGGGCACCGAACAAGTCAGTTGGAAAATAAGGGCGGTCAACCATTAATAACCGCCTCTGAATATCTGAAGTATGAACTTTGTTATTATTTCATCAGATTGCTGTTTGTAAATTATAGCATGTAGAAATGAGCTCGATTAGTCGATTAGTATTGTTTGGCTTTAATTTTATGATGACTTGATCATGCAACATGCTGGAGATAGTGCTTGTCATCGTGTGCCTCGACCTTGTCCTATGGGGGAAGAAAGAGGAAGCAGTATCTGCTGTCGTCACGGCGGCACATGCTTAGAGCATCACTAGAAGAGCCCTTAAAAGGGCCAAACCCTTAAAATAACCGCTTTTTTACGGATTCAGACCGAAAACTAGCGCAGACCAGAGCCCTTAAACCTCTAAACCTGCAAAAAAAATTACAGGGCCGACCCTTGTTTTGCTCCTCGACCTGTACTAGTGAGGGTTGGGAGGCGACGGAGGAGGCCACCCGTATCCTCCCCATCTTTTTCGCGGGAGGGATTTTCCGCCCGGTTCTCCTCCTCCCGCGCGCCACCGGCGGCTCCGCCGTCTCCCGCCGCCATGGATCCCCTCCCGTCGCCGCCGACCCCCCGCCGCCGCCGGTGCTCCGCCTCCCGCCGCGGCCCCCGCTTCCGCCGCTGCTCCGCCTCCCGCCGCGGCCCCGACCCACGTCAGGCAGAAGAGGCGGAGGGCGCGCACGCATGTGGTAGCCACGACGGCGACCGCCGCGCCCCCCGCCACGGGAGCTGCCCCGAAGCCGGCCACCAAGCAACGCCGCAAGCCCTCGTTGGGCCAAAGGGAGCAGCCGCCGCCAAGCTCGCTCCCTCCGAGCTGCCGAAAACGAAGAAGCCGGTGAGCCGCAAACGACCGCCGCAGCCAACGCCGCCCCTCCGCCCGGCGTCTCCGCGTCTCTGGCTCCCAACGCCACGGCGCGCATGACGTGTTCGAGGATATGTCCGAGCCAACATCTTCGTACATGGGCTTGCTCAACGACGCGGAGGTGAACCTTGGGGCTCCTCTCCTCGATTCGTACGACTTCCACGGTGATGAGGACGAGGGGGGAGATGATGATGAGGAGGCGGTCGGTGATGAGGAGAGGGGGAGGTGATGAAGATGTGACCGAGATCGAAGAGGGAGTGTTCGAAGCCGCTGCAGCCAAACCACCCCGCTCGTTGAACTACACCGAGGTAGAAGATGTCCTGTTGGTTCGTGCTTGGTCGCAAGTGGGGATGGATGCGGCCACCGGCACGGATCAAACTGGGAAACGCTATTGGCAACGCATTGAGGACAGGTATTGCAAGCTCAAACCCAAGACTGGATCATTGATCTCTCGTTCGTACGATCGCTTCAAGGCCGTGGGAATTGATGAAACCCGCTTGTGCTCATTGGAGTGCGGCTATGGACCAAGTGAGGTCGGCACCACCTAGTGGCTGCGTTGAGAGTGATTATGTGAGTACATTTAACATCTCATTTTTTTGGTTCATGCTTACTTGTTTATTATGCTATGGTTGTGATTATGATATGCTTATGATTATGCTATGATAGGAGACATATGCCGATCTTCGGTACAAAGACATGGCCGGTTCCAAGGGCAAATCCTTCCCATTCAAGCATTGTTGGGCATTGCTTCAACATCTTGACAAGTGGAAACTAAGGGATCAAGAAACTGCACCGAAGAAATCGGATATGCTTAAAATGGATGATAGTGACGAAGAAGGAAGGAACCATGCCAAGCCTGAGGGAAACAAGAAGGCAAAGGAAAGGATGAAGATGGAGGCCGAGTCATCAAGCTTGAGGAAAAGATGGAACAAATGATCAAGGCAAAGGAGACATTGACAATGAAGACATTGGAGGCAAAGCTCCTTATCACCGAGAAGAAGAAAGAGGCGAAGCTTGCACAGGTGGAAGCTCGGCGAGAAGAAGCCAAGCGTAAGGGCCGACTTGGAGGAGAGGATGATCAAGATCAAAGAAGCCAAAGCATAGAAGGAGCTCATGGCCGAGGAGAAGGAGCACATGCTGATGTCTAGAAAGGACATGGATGAAGACCAATTGACGTGGTGGAAGGAGTACAAAGAGGACATCGCGGAGAGGAAGCGGCTACTGCGTGGTGGTGGTGCGTCCTCTACTTTCCGAGGTGAGTCTCCGATGAGTGGTGGTGGCGATGGAGGTGTGGACAACTCCACCGGTTATTGATGTTCGCATGCGTTCTTGGTGGTGGTGGTGCCGATGTTCAACTTTTTGGTGGTGCTGCCGAGGAGAAGGAGCAGATGATGATTATGTGATGTAAAACTATAAACCATGCATCATGTTGCTGTCATTGTGTTTTGCTAGTGATGTTCAATGTATGTTGCTGTCATTTTGAGGCCGAAAATAATTGGGTTTGAGGGCACTGATCTGCGCCCTCTGTTTTCGGCCCTCAAAAGTTGTTTTTCTCGACCCTTAAACTGGTTTTAAGGTTGCCCTTTTAAGGGATCCGCTAGTGATGCTCTTTTCGTGATACATAATGCTAAAACATGAAGAGGGACAGACCTAGAGCTCTTCGTGATACAGGATGAGGGTGCAATGCCAAGTCCATGCATTTCCTTCAAAACTTTAAACTGCATTTATGATTAATACTTCTAGCATCACGAATATCTATATGTTCCCTTGCATAGATGGAGTAGCATAAAAATAAATACTCTTTTTTTTTGCCTATTTAGCATTTTACAATTGAAGTTCTATTGTAGTGCTTACAATAAGTGGCCCGGAAAAAATTCTAGACCAAATCCTCCCTCCATTGAAATATGCGTAGTAGCTAATATTTCTACGTGTGCTGAAGATTAACGCTTGGGTGACTTCTTTTATTTGTTTCATGCCCCATGTCTAAGGCCGGACATAATTTCTTGTGGCAATATTTGACACTGGTTGAACTTGGCTGATCAAATTGGCTGAATGTTATGTTTTAGTTTATTTCTTCTTATCCTCACATCTGAAACCCTTTTTAATGTTTGCATTGGCATGAATGTGCTCTTCATGTGTCGCCGTCCTTTCATAAGGGGACTCGATCAGGTACTCCTCCCTAATGTAACCTACCACTGCGGCTTAATTACACAGACCCTTTGCGGAGAGAAAGAGCCCACCGGCCACCATGGTCCTCATACAAGTAATTAAATATACTCCAAGTCAAATTAATAATCCCGGTTACACTTCAGGTTCTGTATTATCTACTACTACTTATCTTTTGACAAGTGGATGAATAGGCGAGCAGCCAACTGAAGGTGTGTATTCCGTGCATATATTTATGTTTAGCTGCCTATACTGTGGGTATTTGCTTGTGCAACTGCGGGCCTTTCTCCTTTTACACATTCTGATGTTGGTATTTACAGGAAAATGATTATGCATAAGTTAATTTTATGATTAATAAAAAGCCAATGTTTTTCTCTGCGCATGTGATACATATATGGATTAATCTTCAGTTTGTCGCACAACAAAGCAAGATTCTTTGGTTCAACATATATGGATTAATCCTCATCTTGTGGACAGGGCAATCTCGTCCTATGATGAGATGTGGAATGACCGACAAACTTAGGTAGTCTCGGAGTGGAGAGGGCACAAGTTGTTTAGTTCTCAAACATTCCCTCTTAAGACAACGGATGCCATCACTTTCTTGTTTTCGTGGAGTGATTATAAGAATGTGAACATGTTATTTGTGACTGTCTTGTAATTGTACTCTAGAAAAAACTTGCATCGTAATTGTATCCTTGTAGTAGTAATTGGGTCTAGCTGTTGGTATGCTCTAGATTTTTGTTTGAATTGTTTGTAGTCAGTAATTGGGTCAGCAGTTGTTTCCACATGTACTAACTGTGATTCGTTGTGTATGGTAGGGAATCGCACAGCCAAACTAGGGCCGGATGGTATGTATTTTATATCAGAGTTACAGCGGTACAGTACATGTTAGAGTCGTATACGGTAGGTTATACAAGTCCATACCGATACGGTTTACAATTTGTACACATATGTTATCACCCTCCCTCAATCTCAGCCGTTCCACGAAGGTTGAGATTGCGAGTACAAGCCCGAAACAACGGTAGTGGTAGAGACTTAGTGAACACATCAGCTAGTTGATCCTTGGAAGATATAAACCGGACTTGGAGCAATTTCTGAGCAACTCTTTCTCTAACGAAATGAAAATCTACCTCAACATGCTTCGTACGTGCATGGAAAACGGAGTTAGAAGAAAGAAATGTTGCTCCGATATTATCACACCATAATATAGGTGGACTCTTCTCAGAAACTCCAAGTTCACGAAGAAGTGCTTGTACCCAAATAAGCTCAGCAGTGGCATTAGCAATGGCCTTGTATTCAGCCTCTGTACTGGAACGAGACACTGTAGCCTGTTTGCTGGCACTCCAAGAAATCAAATTACCGCCATAGAATATAGCATAGCCCCCCGTGGATCGCCGATCGTCACCACAACCAGCCCAGTCCGCATCACAGAAAGCAGAGAGAACATCAGGCGACCTTGTAGCCGGGCGTAATAGGAGACCATGAGAAATAGTACCCTTAACATATCGTAGTATCCGCTTAACAGCAGCCCAATGAGTGCACCGAGGAGCATGTAAATACTGACAGACCTTGTTGACCGCAAAAGCCAAATCCGGTCGAGTCATGGTGAGCTACTGCAGCCCTCCCACAACACTGCGGTATCGAGTAGATTCTGCATCATCCAAAGGTGTACCATCCGCAGCAGAGAGCTTATCCGAAGCCATAGGCGTAGTAGCAGGAGCTGCTGCAAGGAGACCAGCACGACGGAGTAACTCGGTAGCGTACTTGTGCTGATTCAGAAGAAGACTCCCATGGTCCAAACGATGAACCTGAACACCAAGAAAATAATGGAGAGGACCAAGGTCCTTGACAGCAAAGGACTCACGTAACTGATGAATGAGGCGATCCGGAGCTGATGCTGTAGAGCTAACCACTATGATGTCATCCACATAGACCAGTAAATATAGTGTAAGATCTGGACGCTTCAGAATGAAGAGAGATGTATCAGCCGTGGATGGTGTAAAGCCGAGAGCAACAAGAACAGCACTGAGGCGAGCATGCCATGCACGGGACGCTTGTTTCAGACCGTAAAGCGCTTTATCAAGACGACAGAGGTAACCTGGATGGTGAGAATCCTCAAACCCCGGAGGCTCTGACGCATGTACACCTCTTCCTCGAGAATTCCATGCAAAAAAGCATTCTGAATGTCAAGCTGTCGCAAATGCCAACCACGAGTAAGAGCCATGGATAGCAGAAGACGAATAGTAGTGGGCTTGACAACTGGACTGAAGGTATCTTCATAGTCAAGACCGTAACGCTGCTTGAAACCTTTGGCCACAAGACGTGCTTTGTACCTCTCAATAGACCCATCTGACTTTTGCTTTATTTTGAAAACCCATTTGGAGTCGATAATATTCACTCCCGAGATCGGAGGAACTAAGTGCCATGTCTTGTTGGCTTGAAGAGCATCAAATTCTGCTTCCATCGCTTCACGCCAGTGCGGACAGGCCATGCCTTCACGATGATTTCGTGGTTCAGATACAAGAAGATCATGTGCTGATCGAGTAGCAGACCAGGCAACAGTATCTTCTGGCCACTTACGAGGATGGCGAACTCCTTTTTGCAGGCGAGTAACAACACCTTGGCGCTGTGGTGGTGTAGTAACAGGAGACGGGCTGGGCTGTCCAGTAGCAGAAGCAACAGGCGAAGAGGGAATCTTGGCCCAGTAGCAGAAGTGGACGGCCCAGTAGCAGAGGAGGCCGAACCAGGTGAGGACAAGCCAGGCGAGGCCGGCTCTGAGGCCGGGTTAGAAAACGAGCCCACGTCTGCATGGTCATGCAGATCGACGTCCATGCGTGTATCAGGATCAACATCCTCGCGTGTACTGCACCCAGCAGCCGTATCTGCAGGTGAAGAATCATCCAAGAGCTCCAACCGAGCTCCATGACCTGAACCTGCACCATGGTTAACTAAAAGCAGAGGTGTATTTGCAGCATCATCAAATTGGTCAGAGTTTAACGGAGAGGCGGGTGTGGAAGGTTGTGTAGAATCAGATGGCATGTGAGAAAAAGGGAAGACATTTTCATCGAAGATGACATCACGAGAGATATAAACTCTATTAGTGGGAACATGTAGACATTTGTATCCTTTGTGAAGGGAGCTATAGCCAAGAAAAACACATTTTTTAGATCGAAATTCAAGTTTGCGTTTGTTATATGGACGAAGATGTGGCCAACAAGCACACCCAAACACTTTGAAAAAAGTGTAATCAGGTACCTCACCAAGAAGACGCTCAAGAGGAGTTTTCATGGAGATGACACGGCTAGGTAGTCGATTAATTAGAAAACACGCAGTGGAAAAAGCATCGCTCCAAAAACGGAAAGGAAGAGAAGCGTGCGCCAAAAGCGTGAGACCTGTTTCAACGATATGACGGTGTTTACGTTCAGCAGTGCCATTTTGTTGGTGAGTATGGGGACATGAGACACGATGGGAAATACCAATGTCCGAGAAAAACTTATTTAACCTATGATATTCACCACCCCAATCAGATTGAACATGTAAAATTTTCTTTCCCAAGAGGCGTTCAACATGTTTTTGAAACTGGAGAAATATTTGGAACACATCAGATTTATGTTTAAGAAGATAAAGCCATGTAAAGCGACTATAAGCATCAATAAAACTGACATAAAACTGATGTCCAGTAACAGAGGTTTGGGCAGGACCCCATACATCGGAATAAATGATCTCAAGTGGTGAAGTAGTTTCTCTAGTAGACAAAGAAAATGGCAATTGATGACTCTTGCCTTGTTGACAAGCATCACAAATATCACTATTATTATTAGACACTGATGGAAGTTCATAATGATGTAATACATGTTGAACAATCTGAGAAGCTGGATGACCTAAGCGCGAGTGCCACCTCTCACGCGACACCTTGACACTGCTGAAAACTTGCTTGACTAGGGAAGACACATCAAGATTATAGAGGCCGCCGCGACACCCCCCTCTAAGAAGAACCTCTTTGGTAGCCCGGTCCTTAATAAAGAAATATGAGGGGTGAAACTCAAAGAAAACATTGTTGTCTAATGTAAATTTTTTGACTGATAAGAGATTACGTGAAACGGAAGGTACATGAAGAATATTTTTTAAGTGTAAGAGATGTGAAGAAGTGGGAATAGTAGATTGACCAATATGAGTAATGCGCATACCTCCGCCATTGGCGGTGTGAACGTGGTCCTTGCCGTGGTACTGCTCCATAGTGGTGAGCTTGTTCAGCTCATTGGTAAGATGGTCGGTCGCGCCAGTGTCGGCATACCAGCTAGGATCGACAGGGTAGGACGGTGTAGACCCTTGTGAGCCATGTGTGACCGAAAAAGCGGCAATCTGACGCTCCATGTAACGCCCATCATTGCCGGTACCGAGGAAGTCGCGCTGGAAACGCTTGAAACAGCAAGACGCGACATGTCCAACTTTGTCACATATTTGGCAGATTGGTCGGTTGCCATTGGGAGGAGCACCAGAAGATGGACGGCCACCACCGCGATCACTACTTGGTTTGCCTTGATATGAGCCCTTGTTCTGATTTTGATAGCGCTGATCAGAACCACGGTAAGGAGGCTGGAACGGCGGCTGGTACTGAAAGTTTTGCGGCGACGGTTTGCTGCCACCAGGACGAGAGGAATAATGTGCCATGTGCACATCCGTGCTGAGCTCTGCACGCCGCGCCTCCACGCGCTGCTCGGTAGACAGGAGCTGGGAGTAAACATCACGAACAGGCATAGGATCATGTAGGGATCGAGCCAACACAAGCTGAACTAGAGCATCGTACTCGCTGTCAAGGCCCTGGCATAGGTAACCGGTAAACTCTTCAGGACGTAGTGGTTGCCCAATGGACGCCAGCAGATCAGCCATCGCCTTCACTTTGTTGAAGAAAACTGTCGCCGACGTATCAAGCTTCTTGATTTTATTGAGTTCGCCGCGGATTTGCATTGCACGTGCAGTAGACTGCGAGGCAAAGCTGCCAGCCAGGGTTTCCCATGCCTCCCGAGATGTGGTGACCATCGTCATCATCCCCAGGACGCTCTCGAAAGAGAGCAGACAAAAGCTGTAAGAATAGCTTGGTCTTGTTGATGCCAGGCCCCGTATTGGGGATTGGGGACCGAAGGAGTAGCGCCACCCTCCGTTCCTGCCGCAGGGTTGGGGATCATAGCCGGCGGACATGGAAGGGATCCATCAACGAATCCATAGAGCAAATTGCTTCGGAGGATCGGAACGACTTGCGTGCGCCAGTAGAGATAATTCTCGCTGCTGAGCCTGATCGTGATCTGGTTCGTCAGATTGATCGGAGTAGCTGGTATAACTGAGGTCATGGCGACCGCGCCACCGGCCATGGCCGACGCGCTCGAGGAGGAAGAGAGCGAAGCCGAGGTGCCGGAGTTGAGCGAGGCCGAGGATGCGCTGGAGAACGCGGGGGAAGACATGATCGTCGGCGGTCCAGAGCGGGGGAAAAACCGATCTAGGGTTGTATCGCCGGAGGCTCTGATACCATGTGATTCGTTGTGTATGGTAGGGAATCGCACAGCCAAACTAGGGCTGGCTGGTATGTATTTATATATCAGAGTTACAGCGGTACAGTACATGTTAGAGTCGTATACGGTAGGTTATACAAGTCCATACCGATACGGTTTACAATTTGTACACAGATGTTATCACTAACGTTGTATGACTCGTGATGAAGTGTAACTCAAATTTCAGAAAAATGTATATCTGCATTGATGAAATAAGACAACGATTGATATCTTTGTATTTATGTGGCAACGCACGGGTATTCAGTTAGTATATCTTAGAAGAAGAAGAATAAAAGAGCACGAGACAAGTGATGATCATGTGAGGATTGAGGTATGACGACTAGAAAAGTGTGAATATGAGTATATAAATTTTGCAGCGTGATTGACATTTTAAGGAAGACATGTACACTGAAACTCATAAGATGGACGTATGTCTAGGAGGATGAATATATGTTTCAGTGCCCGGATGAGAGTACAGGAGATGAAGAGATTATTTTTCAAGCAAGCACGAGTTTAGTTGAAAAACATGCTTGAAAATAATCACTTGAAGTTCAATACATATACTCTCTGAACATTAAGTAACTGTTCAGCACTCTACTCTACAGGTTGGCACATAAATAAACATTATTACATAAATATACCTGAAGAAACATGCTAATACAGAGTATGTAGAAATACACGTGCCATGGAAATAATAATAACAGAGTGTGTGTCAAATGAGCATATAGTGGTTGAGAAAAGATGAAATCAACAAGGATCACAGAGTTGTAAACCCAATCATAAAGAATTACATAGTATAAGCACAAATTGATAAGGGAAACACGTGCATGGAAAAGTAAGAGTTAGAACGAAGACACCTGATATGTCTCGAGCGCGGCATCGTCGGATAGCAGAGAGGAAGAGCACCGCGTTGTGGGGAGGCCGACGCCTTTCTCCGAGCAGGGGCGTAAAAGTGTGAACTGCGTGTTAATTTATCATAGTTTGAGGGTTAAAATGCAAATAAAGCTCATGCATGACGTGCCATACTGACCATCATGACCGCATGTCTCAGTTTAATAGTATAGATAGATTAATTAGAGTCTAATTGGTGTATTAATATATATGTAATGAAGCCAAACTGTATCCGTGAGGCCAGGGAGAATGTCGAATTGCCGACAACCTGCTTTAGGTAGACAGAAGTTGAAGCCGCGACCAGCTCCTTGCACGTGTGGATCCGAGTGAGTTTATTCACTTCGAAAATGAGTAAAGTGTATAGAAGAAGACTACAAATTTGGCGGTGTATGGTGCTTCTGAAAGAACACATTGGAGTCCATATCTTGCGATTAGATAAATAATTGAGGAGGCAGAAACTACATACAAATTCAAGTTGTAGAATTGAACAACAAATAATAACCCGAGTAATCGCGAAGGTGGTGACTTCTATTGAGCTGCTGATTAAGACGTGGACAAAGAATTTCGATGGATATGACTTGCACTAAGCCCAAAGAGAATGCGAATAGGCTAATAGCAGCGACCGTTGTAAGAAGGGAAGATGGCGGAGCTTTGTGCATGTCAGGGGGCATTGCCCCCCCCCCCCCCCCCCCCCCCCCCCCCCCCCCGCGGATATGCATATACATGAAGATTTTTTGAGAGATCCTAGATTAGTTGGTTTTATGTGTGTGTTTCACCCTCCTACCCCGAACTCAAATATCATATTTAGCCCCAGTGAATTTTGGCAAGCTTCGCCACTGATTAGGGGGCAGAATGCAGAGGCAAATGCCAAGGCTTGTGCATGTTGTAAACAGTCCAAGGAGCAGGAGAAGAACTTTTCATGTAGTTGATTATGAGGAATGGAGTAAATTGCAAAAAACACACCACATTTTAGGCCAGGGTTTCAAAAAAAACCACCAACATACGATTTTTTAATAACAATCACTAATCAGTAACAATGTAACAAACAATACTAATAAAAATTTATGCACGCTAAGTGAGTTCTGACCGGTGGGCCCGATGTTAGGCCTACGTGGATCATCTATAGAAGCCCATGTAATTAAATTTATAATATATGAAGGTCTTTTTGCAAAATAGATGAGCCACATAGGCTTGACATCGGGGTCCACTGGTTAGAAACTCGCTTAGCGCTTTGTTACACTGTTAATGTATAGTGGTTGTTATTTGAAAAAAAACACATCTTTGTGATTTTTTTTGAAACTTTAACCCAAAATCAGAGAACGTTGATTGACTGATAACCTGCTTGATCACATTTAAGTAGAGATAAATCGGAGCCACGATCAGCTTGCTGCACGTGCGGATCCAGGTGAGTTTATATTCATTTAAAAAACAAATAAAGTGGTTAGAAGAAGACCACATATTAGGCAGCATATGGTGGTGCTGAAAGAACCTATTGTACTCCATATCTGGTGGTTGGATAACTAAGTGAGGAGGCATAAATTACATGTCTGACGAGTTTTTAACGAGCATTTCATCAATACATCATCCGAATCCAACGACTCTCCCAACGATAATAGTGTTGTTTTGGTGGCTGAAGCGGTTCCAACCATGACCATAATGCGAAGTAGCGTCCCAAGTTCAATTGCTCGGTAAAAGAACATGAAACGGTTGATTGTAAAAGAGAATATGGCCATGTCCAACTCTACAACGACTATTTCCAGATTTTCGGCCGTTGTTCTATGCATATATATTTCCGGTGAAGCTTCCAAATGTCAAGGCATATGTTCATGTGTATGTTGCAGCGAGTGAGGCCTCATGATGATTACTTCAAACTGAATAAAGATGTTGTTGGTAATTTTGGCTTTTCTTCTTATCAAAAGATGTGTGGATGCGCATGAGCGAGTCTCCACATGTTTTGAAGCAATGGTGTTCGGCCAAAGAATACTTGAGAGAACAAACGTTTCGGATACAACCCGATTGTTGCCGATTAATGATTCGAAAGAGTTTTTTTTGAAATGGTAGGAAGTATAGACCTGCATGCATTGGATTGAAGAAAGTTCTATTTTCTTGGCAGGGTCATATGTCAGAGAGATCATACTTTGAATATATGTCATCAAAAGAAATCTGTATTTTGGCACTATTTTTTCGCATGACGGGCTCTCACAATAAAATCAACGTGTTTCAACGATCTCCGGTGTTCTCAGTGCTGGTGTAATGCAATTTTTCAGATGTTAGCTATGAGTTAATGGCCACCAATATAATAAGAGAACTATTCAGTGGTCTACTTTTGTTCTATGCTCCCCTAGGTAACAAAAGATATACCTTTTCTAAAAGACTAGGGAGTGGCAAGAAGGATGTGGAGAGCGCATTTGGTACACAATCTCGTTTGGCTATTGTTCGACACATTACTGGATCATGTAAGGTGAAAACACTGTGAAGGGGAGGGTGATAACTGTTTGTTTGATCACGCAGACCATATATAATTGTGGAGGATGGGCATGAATGAAAAGATTAGTTGCGCGTTCCCAGTCGTAACTAGTCTTACTCACCGGCAGTACGTCCTTCTCGCCGGCCCCATCTGACAACTACACGCCGTGTCTGCCTCGTCCTCGCTTGCACGCAAGGTGCTCGGTCATTTGACATAACTTGTTCGTCGGAAATTTTCACGTCAAAATTTGTTCCGATGACACCCGATGAATTGTTTGATTGTTACGGCGATGAGTACTTCATCTCCAGCTACAAAATGATCTTAGTTGATGACGTATGGGCAAGACAGTAAACCAATATTCATTATCATCTGCCGTAGTGAATTCAAGTTTTTATTTTCCAATTTTTTTAGTATTATTCAAATTCGAATGTTGCATTAAATATATTACTTTAACATTTGAATTATTGTTTAATTAATTTCAGCTTGTTCGGTTAGCAGAACAATGATCGAAATGGCACAAAAATAGTAACATACAAGAAAAAAATGGCCAAATGAACAAGAGATATATGCATGGTTGGTCACTGGACTTGGCCGAGATGAGTACTTTGGTCACTGAAGTTGCAAGATGTTGCCCGCGGGTCACTCAACTTGGCAGAGATGAGTAAACTGGTCACAATCGTGAAGTGGCACATTGACTGAGCCGTTGACCGCATACTTTGACCTTTTTTTTTTGCTAAAACAACCCTATGAAGTCACAATCGTGAAGGGTCACTCAACACTAAGCGAGACAAACATAAAAATAAATTGGTTAATTTGATTTTGTGATTTCATAGGGTTGTTTTAGCAAAAAAAAAAGGTCAAAGTATGCGGTCAACGGCCCAATCAGTGTGCCACTTCACGATTGTGACCAGTTTACTCATCTCTGCCAAGTTGAGTGATCGGCGGCAACATCTTGCAACTTCAGTGACCAAAGTACTCATCTCGACCAAGTTCAGTGACCAACCATGCATATATCTCAATGAACAATTTATGAGAGCCTCCACGAAAATATTTTGCTCCCGCCTTTGCCCCCCCCCCCGAAGAAAAATGCCTCGCATTCCACTTCCACTGCCGCCCTGACAGCTTGTCAAGCTGCCGCCGTGTCCCCCACGATCACGAGCTAGCCGTTCTGCCGCTGTCAGACGGCACGGGCAGCTCGAAACAAGGAAACCTACCGCGCTGAAACTGAAACAGAGCCGACGCAGACGAGACACCGTTGCAAAATTTCGAAACTCCCGAAGATCCAGCCATCCGCCGCGCAGGAGCGCACAGGCGGCAGCATCGTCGGGGCCACCACGCGGGCGGCAGCGGAACGGGGAATGTGGCAAATGGATGCGAGCCCTGCGCTGGGCCTGGGCGCGGTCATCGGCGCGGTCGCCCTCCTCCCTTCGTCTCGTGCCTCCACATGCGGACGAGCCAGTGCTGGCCGCTTTGATCATCGCGCTGGATCTCGTGCGCCTCGGCTGGCGCGGCCCTGCACTGCACCGTCCAATTATCCTCTTCTCCAGTCGACTCGCGTCTTCTACGTTGGTACAGCAAGTACTGTCGCTTTAACCCCATGCTGCACTGCACGCTGGTCCAGCTCCGGTGGTACCTACTGGTATCGTCAATGGCCTGCTTGGGTCTCTGCAGTGAAGCGATGAGACAAGACAAAATAGGTATATTTCCCATCGAGATGCCCAACTATTACTCTCCACAGTACTTCTACCGAAAATTCCAGGTTAAATTTCATTACACATTTCTCATTTGAGCAAGCAAACTCCAGTCCTTTGACACGAAAAAAAAAGTGAAGCTGTGCATTATTGCACACTTAACCCCACGAGGCCGCCATTATTAATCCCTGAGTAGGAGGAGTACCAGTAACTGTCCAATCAAATCATATCGAGGAGGGAAAGCAACGAGCACACTCTACCAAGAGCAGCAGCACGCTCTGCTTGATTTTACCGAACCATCTCTTTCCCCCAGGCTTCTAGAGTAGGCTAGCAGCAGTAGTGGGAGCAGGAGCTGCTGCCTTCCACGCCCACCTACGCGGGCGTGAAATCCAAGCAATGGCGCTAGGTTCCGCGGATCTGTAGGCGCGCTCTGGTGCGGCGTGTTGCGCTACCAAGTGGGCCGATGGGATCTAGCAGCAGCAAGGGCGCCTCGGTGGCGGTGGCGGTGGCGGCGTCAGGCGGCGGCGGCGAGTCAAAGACGCGGAATGGGAAGCGGCGTGGAAGGAGCCTGCTGCGGCTGCCGAGCTCCTCCTGCTTCCGGGGATTCACGCCCGAGCGCGACGCTTCCTCTACGCTGCCATCACCGCCGCCGCCGCCGTCTCGACGGGTCGAGGTAACTAGACTGCCGATCCGTTTCTACTAGGATATTAAGCTCCTTTAGTCCAAAGAAGTATATTGGTGAAGCGGGTAAATGGAAGGCGTTTCCGTCATTGGTTCTGCAGTGGTAGATCTTGCGTTTATTCATGTGTGATGGTGTCTCTTTCAGTCACCTCCAATCTCGGCTCGGGAGTTTGGCTTATTCCGTTCTCTGCTAGGATTTCTGCTGAGTTGTCCAATCAGTGTTTTGTTGGTTGGGGAGATGATTGTTCAGTTGGATTCATGATAAGTTTGTTACTATGAGTGGCTTCTGATGTTTTGCCGGAATAGTTATCTGAAAAATAATTGTGTCCTCTTGGACAGACTTTATTTTGGAATCATGACAAATGCAGGACTGAGAATTGTGAGTTTCCTGATTCAAATTAGGGGTATATGGTTAGGTGAATGATTAGTTTGTACTTGTGTTAAATGTCAGGGATGTGTCGTAGTAGTATTCAGAGTTAAATCATATCTCTGTAATAAAATGGTACATTGCTGTGTTTGCAGTCTACCAAGGGAGGGGAGACTGCAAGGCTGCCTTCGCTCGCTCACATTGGCGTATCAGATGAAGATGCTCCGACGGTTCCTAAATCTAATCCAGGTGAAGGCAGAATGGCGCCTTCATCAGATAGCCACAGAGACCAAGATGATGGCGTAGTATTGCAGAATGTCACTGCCACCGGCACTGCAGTCGAGGACAACCAATTGCCAAATCCTTCCGACAGGTCGCGCCGATGCTTTGGTGCCAACTATGGGTTGAGTAGAGCTGTCAGCTTAGGATCATCAGTGGCGTGCTCCATTCTGTCATCAGGCCTATCCACTTCAGCTAATCCTGCTGGAGGCCGTGGACTTGTGGACCATTCTTCTGATGCGAACGTGCTGCAGCAAGATGGTGCATCGACTTCTGGGATTGATTCAAGTCTGGATATGCTTAGATATAGCGTCGCAACACAAGCTAGAGCGGCTCATCAGGCTAGGAGAAATTTGCTGGAATCTGAAGATGCTAATTTGAGGAATTCATACAGAAGGATGGGATCCCAGGAACCATCCGAAGGAAGTGTCCGGTTTAGCCGAACGTTAAGTGTTGGACGACTTCGTGACAGAGTTCTCAGGAGGACTCCGTTCTCGGATGGTTTGTTCACCCCTTCACTTCTTTATGATAGGCCAGTGTGGACAGCAGGAAATGATAGTGCTAGGCAGGATTCATCAACGATGCAACGGACTAATTCAGACAGAAGTTCCGAACCGCAATCAGACCCGTCAACTAACAGCATGTACAATTCTGGCTCTGCAACTCTAAGAGAGGCCAGTAATAGGGATCTACTTGAGCGCAGATCAGCTTTTCTTGAGAGGAGGAGGAGGATACGATCTCAGGTGCTCTACAGTTAAACTGTTTTGATCCTTTTTGATTTGTCTGCATATATATTGATAGATTTTGCTCTCTTAGCAGGTCCGAGCTCTCCAAAGATTGGGCAGCAGGTTTGAAAATTTATCAGGTCACGAGAGATCATGCATTCTATCTGGTCAGCATAGAACTGGAAATTGCAACTGCAGAACAAGCAGTCGACCAGGTAATTCTGAAGAAGAAACCGGCACCAGGGCTAGCATATCAAGAATTGTTATGCTAGCAGAAGCACTCTTTGAGGTATGTGATGCACACATTTCTAGTTATTGCTGTTTTCCTTTACTCGAGAAGGCTGCCGCCTTACATCCACATGGTTATGCCTGTCATAGGTCCTGGATGAAATCCACCAACAGTCTGCTGCTGCTTTATCCTCAAGGCAATCTTTTCCTTCAGTTGGATCCGTTCCTGCTCCAAAGGAGATCGTGGAGTGTCTTCCTGTCAAAGTGTACAGGAAGCCATTAAAACACCATACTGATGAGGATACACAGTAAGCATTAAAAGCTTATCTTGAAGTTCGTTCACAAATGTTACTTAAATATTTGCACTTAAGCAGTTTTTGGTATATGTGTCACTGTTGCGTTATTAGTACTCTGTGATGCACTTTTGGTCATACTCAATAACGCAACATGCATGCACATGATGGGAAGTTTTTTTTTTTGAGATATGCACATGGTGAGAAGTTAATATACCTGAAATGTCAATACCCACGTTCTTTTCTGCATAGGCATTATTGTTGCTGATAATTCGAAGGACTGCAAGTGTATCCATAAGGAATCTTATCCACTGCCTCCGAACTGCAACTGCATACTTAGCTAAGCCATGTGATTACAAATTAGCTAAACCATTCAATTACAAATCAAGTTCCTGGATATCAATATGGGAGAGTTGTATGTCCCAATCTACCATTCACGTCAAAATAGTTTGTATGACTCAAAAGTTATTTGTGGGCATTCGTAATCGAACTTAAAGGGCAGGGTGTCCAAATCCCCCCAGGGTCCCAGCACTGTGTATGTAATTATCAAAAATGTGCCTTGGGTTGTTGAATACTAGTCCTTGCGAGATCCTGAGTACAACTGCTACCCCTTCAGTTGTGCATGTGGTTTGTGCTGTTTAAGCTGCAGGTTCATTTCTAGCTGTCCAGCACCGATGCATTTTATGACAGTGGAGTGTTTGATACTATTTGTCCATGTACTTGTTTTAAATATATCTTTTTGGGTTTTGGTTTGATGATTGTACATATCTACTGAACAAATCTAAACAGCCATGTCTATTTCTTTCTTTACGTCTAATCTTTCCTCCACAATGCAGATGCTATATTTGCCTCGTTGAATATGAAGAGGGAGACTCAGTTCGCATACTTCCATGCAATCATGAGTTTCATTTAACATGTGTAGATAAATGGCTGAAAGAGATTCACAGGTATTGTTCATGAAACTCATCAAGGAAAAGACTGAATCAATATGCTATGATTATTTCCTTGACTTGCTCTAGCTATTCCTTGACATGCTATCTAACATGACAACTGATATTTTCTAACAAAAGAGCCACATGTTTGCTGATCTTATTTTCTAACAAAAGAGCCTTTCAATCATGAACCAAGCCGTACAGATACATTTGAAATATACTATCAGTATGACCAGATAATGTAGATGTATTATAGCATGATTATTTAGTGATAGTTGATAGCATGATTATTTAGTGATAGTTGATAAATATCACCCTTGTGCTTTGTTGAAGACTAGACTTACGGATACAGACAGTATGTGCTATACTCAAAATCACGACTCAACAAGCCGTGAATCTCTCTTTATACATTAAATCTGTTTCACATGAATGTTGTGTGATTGAACGCTATCTTTGGAAGCAGCTAGCAATCAGTTAAATTAATAAAGTATTATTTAATCTTTCAGAATAATAATTAAATAAGTTTGGATGCATACATCATTCAGTTTAAGTTTTTTCTTGAGCGTTTTAATTCAGAATATACATTATTTTTTATTTTTTTTCCTTTCAGATACAACTAGAAATTGATCCTGATTCCCTAACTCAATTTTAACTTTTTAAGAGACATAACTTGGCTTCTATATTTACTTGACATGGGTTTTAACTGGTGGGAAATTTCTTGCCTGAATTTTTCTCTTCTTGAGCTGCTTTTGTTTCATACAGTAGGTATCAGTTTTTTTTTTGCAGTATCCGGCAATATTTATTCTTACCTGAATTTCTTTTCTAGGGTTTGTCCACTTTGTCGTGGTGATGTCTGCAGACCTGATTCGTCGAGCATAGGGAAACTCAGCTGATTCTTTTATCTCTTAAGGATCCAGCTTCTCGTGAGAAAATGGAGCTTCTGGCATTGTTCTCTGATCCGACCTGATAGAACCTGCAGAATGTTGGCGGTGTAATTTGGTTCTGTTTCTTCACCTGTCTGGTCAGAACAACCCAGGAGGCTCCTATGTGTTGTGGCAAATTTGCATCGCAGTCATCCCATTATAAAACCGATGAACTGCCATGTGAATTTGAGATTGTTGTACGGTGGTGGGAACTGGGAAGCTTGTTGATATTGATATCCGGCTTACGTTTTCGTAATGTTTGACATTAGCGTCACAATAGCTATCTTTTAGATGCTGCATCATAAGAAAGTGTCAAACCGTGACAACCATTTGATATCGGGGTCACAATCGTTGGACGACGAGGCGGGGCCTTGGACAGAACCTTTACAAATATTAGGTCTGATAGTTCTGTATAATCTGTGCTGGCGCACATGGTATGGACACACGCATCCTGATGTTCCCAAAAAATATTTATTTAGTTCGTGATATATCATGTGCTCAAGTGTTTGCCTTCTTATTAGTCAAGGATACAGCAGTATGGTCTTATAGAATTGATCATCGATCTTGTTCAAGTGCGGTTGGCATACTGTAACATGTGAGCCTTCGAAATTTCGTTCAAGTGCGGTTGTCATATTACATCTGATATATGTTTCATAATTTATAAAAGCTTTCGTGATCCTCTACAGGTATCATGTGCACTGGCACACATTACATTTTATATGATCTGCATTAAGTCAATAAATCTCGACAGACCCAAGTTTGCCAAAGGGTGTCAAGTCACCATTTTCGGTGAAGAAATTGCCGATGACATTGTGTGACCGTTATAAAAATCGCAAAGTTATGGCATGCATTTATATGGATAACAGTCCTAAGAAATGGAGGTTACACATATTAAAATTCTGAAATAATATGCTAAAACAAAATTAAGAGATTGATTGTTACAAAATGTTATCCTAGTGGAAGCATTTCTGAACTTTTGTTTTGAGAGTGTGACCTTTCTGAACTTGGAGAAGATCATCCATCACAATGAATGGCTCCAATAGGATTTTCCTCTGTCCATTTTCCCACGCCCATATGTGTCTCGCGCTCATCCATCAAGGTCCATATTTTTGTTCTCAACTTCAAACTCTTCACATCTTCACGCAAGTTTTTCTCTTTAAGAAAAGATGATGACCCCAGACCTCTATATCAATTGATACATACAATTATATATTATTAAAAGTCAAGCAAAATATCAATCGAAACTTGAACCCATGTATATGTATCCATTTTAGAAAGCATGACAATGCAAATGGGTAGTCAATATTAGTATAAGATATATATTCACGTTTTCATATTTTCATTTTATGTACCCATTTTTTTGGGTAAAATCTCCCAACTATATTGGAAAATGAATTGGTTATCCATAAATGAAAATAAAGAAACCTTTATTGGTTCCACACTTCCACTTCTTGCTCTCAGCACAAAGACTTGTGGGAAATCGCCGGTTGGGTTGGTCCGGCCAATAAAGGCTCAAAGTAATAATAAAAAATCGACGTCAGATGCTTTGCGACACAGTACTTTCACTAGGTTACCACTAAACCTATGCTAAAGGCCGCAACAAACGAAAAGCATACAACTAACAACTCTTAGGCTAAACTTTCAATAAAGAATCGCCACATGTGTGCCGATGATGACGAGTCCAATCGTAGGTCGATCTCAACATCTTCGTCACCTAACGGAGCCCCAAGACACCACATTCAACATGGGCATGACGTTGGCGTGCGTCGACATTGCGTATCAGAGATCTTGTGTTTCCCCCGGAGTGTGCGAAACCGCCTCTACCATCATTATTTGGCCGGTTAACGACACCTCGCTAGCCGAATATCACTGGACGAGATACTGGAAATCCGGACGTCACAAAACCGCCCCGCTTTCAGTCACCGTCGCACCCCATTTGGTCCAGCATCAACAACCATGACTTGGAACCTCCGCAATTGACCCCATGCATAGCACCCATCGGTAACAACCATGACTTGACGCCCCCACATGAGACGTCGTGCATAGCAGATGTCGACAACATACATGACCTAACGCCTCCATATAAGACGTCATGCGTATCACTCGCTGATCCAGATCAACCTGATCTAGAGGTGGAGGGGATGTGTCATACAGCCGTCGGCCTCGAAAGCTCCGCGATCTAGCGACAACATGAAGCCAAAGGCCATCACCATCTGAAGATCCGACCGCCGCATCATCTACACGATCACCCACTTACAACTCCCATGGCATATGAATCACGATGCTAATTTGATGCTTTTGGAGTTGACTGAGTTCTAACTTAATTAAACAAAGAAAAAAAAAGACATGAGCACCAAACACACACTAATCTCATCACACGGCAACCCCGAGATCGAACGGACCTAATGAAACTTATGACAATCATTGGGTCAACTTGATACTGCTGTATGGCTCTCGCTCCCGTTCCCCCCTCCCCCGCGCCGCCGACGGCCGCTCCGGCCCCGGCGTCCACCCACCCGTCGCCCGCTACTCCGGCGGTGACGGCCACCCATCTCCTTCCCAGGGGAGCCTTTCGCGTAGGCGCACTAGTGGTAGGTGAGCAGGCAGGCCTTGGCGCGTCGTTCTCGGAGGAGCGGCCGGTGGTGTCAGGACTGGAGGGTTCTTCGAGCTCCTCCTCTTCCTCGTCTCAGGCGGAGCAGTCGAGGGAAAGGTCGGTAGCAAGCTCCAGTCGGAGGGAAAGCCCGGCGGCGGCAGCAGCGCCAGATCTGGCAAAGGAAGGTAGGCGGGTGCAGGACCGGCTGGCGTGGGTAAAGCCGAAGCCTTCAAGGAAGGCGCTTTGGCGGCGCAGGAAGCAGCAGCAGCGAGCGATGGAACATGCGCGGTCGGCGTCAAGGCAAGCCACGCTGTCCATGGCCGGGAAGTGCTTCAAGTGCCTAGACAAGGGACACTAAAAGCGTGAGTGCTGGAAGGAGCAGGTGTGCATCCGCTGTGGTGAAGAGGGCCATGGCTCCGGCGGGTGCAAGCGACCGCGCAGCCCGGAGTCGGAGGATGAGCTCAGGAGGTTAGCGATGGAGGCCGTGGAAAGGAGGAAGATGGCAGCGGCACAGAGGAGATCTCCGTGTGAGCAGCCTGGTGGCCGGGGTCGGGGTGCGCCTGCTGCTAGTCAGCCTGGCGCGCCGGATCAGCGGACGCCTGCGGCGAGCACGGGATCTCAGGGCCCGGTTTGGGTTCCGCGCGTCTCGGGTCAGCAGTTGCCGGCGACCGCCGCCACCGCGCGGGAAACAACACAGGAGGGGGGGAGCCGCGATCAGGGTACGCCTGCTGCAAGGCAGCCTGGTGCACCGGATCGGGGTGCAACCCGTCTTGCTCCAAGCGGGGCATCGAGGATGCGGGTGGATGAAAGGAGGTCGGAACGTGCTGAGGTTCAGGGCGTAGGGCGTGCGCGGGATCTCCGGGAACCAAGTCCAGAAGCAGCGGCGCCGCCGGTGTGCATCATCCGCCGCACGGCTCAGATGGGGGTGATGGAAGAACATTTCCAGTACGCGATGGTGGCATACGTGGGTGGAGCAAGGCCGGCAATTTCCCGGGAGCAAGCAGAGGAAGCGGTCATCGTGAGGGCAGCCATTCCGCGGGGATCCTTCTCCGTCCATGTCTTCAGGCCGGAGGACTTCCTGTTTGTTTTCAGTTCAGAAGAAAGCCGACGCAGTGTAGCTGCCATGCCCTTTGTGGAACACGACGGATTCAAGCTCTACTTCCGCCGCTGGACGCGGCAAGCTCAGGCTAAGCAGGTGGTGATGAGGCAGAAGGTGCAGCTGGCGGTGGAGGGCATTCCGCCGCACGCATGGGAGACCGATACGGTACAGAGCCTCCTGGGTACTTCGGCGTCAGTGGTGGCGGTTGCGCCGGAGACGGCAGATCGGTCAGACCTGGGAACCTTCCGTGCCGATGCTTGGACGGCAGACATGGACTCCATTCCGCCGATAAGCCTGCTTTGGGTGCCGGAGCCGGCAGCGGGGGTCCCTTTTCCGCCACCGGTGGATACTTGGAAGGAGTTAGGCCTCCTTCAGTACCGCGTGTTGATTCATATCGAACAGGTGGAGGAGTTCGTTCGGCTGGAGGATCCGACCTTCATGGTGCGAGGTTCGCCGGGAAGTGACGCGGATGGCATGCCGGCAGAAGACGATCTTCAGCACGGCGGTGAAGGCTACTGGACGACAACCAGCCAAGCTTGGAGTTCGGGGGTGCCGGACAACAGAGGTCCCTTCGCAAGTCGAGGAGGTCGGCGATCTGACGGCGATCGCCGGCGTCAGAGAGGTTCACCGCCGGTCGCCAGACAGGGGCATGTGGGCTCGTCAGAGTGGAGGCTGCCACAGATGGACGGTCAAATTTGGAGGAGGAAAAGTGTGCAAGCTGCCAAAGGGCAGCAGCAAACCTGTGGGGTAAAGATAGCAGACAATGCAGCTTTAGCTGTTGTCGCGGATCCCAAGGGAGCAACGGGCACTGGAACAGGAGTTCCCGATCCTATGGGTGCCACCCAGGAGTCGACATGTGGCAGGGAAGCAGTCGAGGAAGGACAGAGAAGGTGTCCCACCTCGCCTATCGTATCAGGACCAGACAGAGCGGTGACAGATGGCAGTGGGGCGTTGGTGGAAGAGAGCACTAGTGGAGTGAGCCTGCAGCTAGAGGACACAGCGAGGACCGAGGACTCGATTTCAAAAATGGATTTCTTTTCCGTGTCGGTGTCTAGCTCATCCAGGTCTGGCCAGCAGTGACCCACAAAGGAAGCTGTGGACGATGAGGCTGTGAGCGGGAGTGGATCACTGCAAATTCAAATCCCGCAGGCTGAGCTTTTTGGCGGCAACCAAGTGGACTCAAACAAAGTGATCAGCCCAGCATCGGCCCAGCCCGAACTGGAGAACCAAGTACAAACGGATCCCCAAGAAGAAGTACACGAGTCGACAGAGCAAGCTGCAGTAGCAGAGGAGGGTGTGCCAAGCTTAGCCTCAATGCAGCTGGCGGCTCAGGAGAATATGACGATGGGGCGGATGCGGAGCTTCTGCGCCCGAATCCTAAAAGCGCTAGCACCGCCACTATTGCGGGAAATCGAGGCAGCTACAGCTAGGCAACCGGGCGGGGAACTGATCACGCCGCGGCGGAGTGCAAGGCTCACGACGCCGGTGACTCCAGCGCCTGCAATCAAGTCGAAGAAAGCTTCAGCAGCGGAATCAGCCCTACTGAAAGCACTGGGGATCTCTCCGCTCGATCTCACAGTTGAGGAATCGGCGCTGCAAGAATTCAGGCACCTGTTCGACTCCCCGCTGGGGGAACCTCACGTCCGGACGCTGGCGGCTGTCTTTGGAAAGACAGTGCCACCTCAGGATGAAATCATGTTGTCAGGGGGAGGCATGATCAGCGCGCATTAAGCGCTGCTCGTGACGGAGGTTTTGTAAGGTCTTTTTAATGGATTTAAGCCCTGCAGTGTTAAGTTGGAATCCCCGGGGTCTCAATGATCCCGCCAAGAGGGATTCAGTTAGGGAGTTCGTGAGTACGTTATCGGTGAATCTGGTGTGTTTACAGGAAACAAAGATGGAAGTTATTGATCGGTACGTGGTCAATCAGTGTCTAGGGCCGGCTTTCGACGAGTTCTTCTTCCTGCCGGCGGTGGGCACGCGTGGAGGTGTGTTGTTAGCCTGGGATTCCTCGATCCTCCGTGTTTCCAATCTGTCGCTCGACTCCTTCTCGATCACGGGAGAAGTGCAGTACAGAGAGGGAGGTCCATGGTGGATCACTGCGGTGTATGGGCCACAAGATAATGAGGGGAAGGTGCAGTTTCTCACGGAACTGGAGGAAAGACGGAGTCTCTGCCCAGGGCCATGGATGATCATCGGAGACTTCAACATGATTCTGAGAGCGGCGGATAAGAACAACGGAAATCTGGACCGCACAAACATGAACAGGTTCAGAGATTTCGTCAGTAAACTGGAGCTGAAAGAGGTGTACATGCACGGCCGCCGTTTCACCTGGAGTAATGAGAGAAGCACGCCCACGATGACAAGAATTGACCGAGCGCTAGTATCGATCGATTGGGAGCTGTCATACCCTGATGCTCTTCTTCAGGCGCTGTCGTCATCAGTGTCAGACCACACACCACTGCACCTGTCGATGAGTGCGACAGACAGACCAAAGCATCGGTTCAGGTTTGAGTTGTTTTGGCTCCGGTTGGAGGGTTTTGAGGAAGCGGTGAAGGAAGGCTGGCGTTGTGATCCCCATATCTCGGACCCCTTCCTGCGTCTGGATGCATGCTTTCGTAATTTGGCAACTTATTTGCGGTCATGGGGTGACAGGAAGGTGGGGAACCTCAAATTGCAGATTGCAATGGCCAACATCTTGATCCATCGTTTCGACCAGGCGCAGGACAACAGAGTCCTCACACCCGAGGAATGGTGGCTACGACGAACGCTCAAACACACTGTCTTAGCTTTATCCTCCTTGGAGAGAACCATGGCCAGACAACGATCACGCGTTAGGTGGCTAAAGGACGGCGATGCAAACACCAAACTGTTCCACGCTGTAGCAAATGGCAGGAGGTTAAAAAACTTCATCCCGGCGATCAGACACAATGGAGAAGTGATCACGAACCAACAGAGAAAGGAAGATATTTTCTTTGAAACTTACAACTCTCTGCTTGGTAGAATTGAAAACAGAGAAGAAACATTAAACCTGGAGGAGTTGGGCCTCAGATGGGCCGATTTGTCTGAGCTCAGCGAAATTTTTTCCGAAGAAGAGATCTGGGCAGTAATTAAAGAACTGCCAGCTGACCGGGCTCCAGGCCCAGACGGTTTTGTGGGGGCCTTTTATCACAAAGCTTGGCCCATTATCAAAAATGAGGTCATGGCAGCGGTGTTTAAGTTGTATGTGGGCGATGGGCGAAACTTTGGACGGCTGAACACATCGATTATCACTCTTGTCCCAAAGAAGCCCGAGGCTGATCAAGTTGGGGACTTTCGGCCCATTAGTCTGGTGCATAGTTTTGCTAAGCTGTTTACAAAGGTGTTGTCTAGCCGACTGAGACCAAAATTGGAAGCTCTAATCAGTGCCAATCAGTCGGCGTTTATAAAAGGAAGGATCCTGCATGATAACTTCCTGCTGGTGCGTCAGTTGGCACGGAAAATTAACAAACGAAGGGAAGTGGGATTACTGTTAAAACTGGACATCTCAAGGGCTTTTGATAGTATCTCATGGGCGTTCCTCTTTGAAGTTTTGGAGAAGATGGGTATGACGGAGATGTTCCTAAAATGGCTGGCAATATGCATGCGTACAGCCAGCACAAGAGTGGTGGTGAATGGAGTACCGGGGAAGAAGATTGTGCAAGCGAGGGGTTTGCGGCAAGGTGACCCGCTGTCGCCGCAGCTCTTTGTTCTGGCAATGGAGACAGCCACACTGATAATGCTCAAAGCAACAGAGCTACAGCTGCTGCAACCAATTGGAAATTCCACCCCATTGCAGAGGATTTCAATCTATGCCGACGATGTTGTGCTTTTTGTGAAGCCAGAGGTACAGGACTTGGTGGTAATCAGAGAGATTCTCAATGTGTTTGGGAGGGTGTCTGGGCCGCGTATCAATTTCCAGAAAACTTCTGCCACTTTGATCAGAGGAGGAGAGCAGGAAAAGGATTTGGTAACCAATTTGTTGCGCTGCCCAATCGCTGAGTTCCCAATTCGTTACCTGGGACTGCAGCTTGCACTTCGGCCTCTGACAAAGAACCAGTGGCAGCCCATGGTGGATGCAGCGACGAGAATCATGCCGTCGTGGCAGAGAGGGATGATTGCCAGGCCGGGAAGGCTGACGGTGGTGAAAGCTGTAATGTCAGCGAGGCCAATCCATCGCCTCCTCATTGCAGACGCGCCGGTGTGGGTGTTCGAGGAACTGGAGAAGTGTTTTCGTGGATTCTTTTGGGCAGGAAAGGACCAAGCAAATGGTGGACAGTGCCTCGTAGCTTGGGAACGCATCAGCAAGCCACACGAGTTTGGTGGCCTAGGGGTGAGAGACTTGAGAATGCAAGGTTTAGCACTTCGTGTGCGCTGGGAGTGGTTACGACGCACAGATACACAACGGCCCTGGCAGGGGTTGCCGATGATCAAGGATGAAATGGCCAGGAATGTATTCGACTGCTTGGTCCGTATCAAGGTTGGGGAAGGTCACCAGGTCATGTTCTGGACTGACCGCTGGATAAATGGGAAGACAGCAAGCGAGATAGCACCGGGGATCACAAACACGGTGGCAGCAAGAACTCGGAAATCAAGGACAGTAGCGCAAGGTCTGACCGAGAACGCCTGGATCCTAGATGTACCAGGGACACTTGCCTACAGAGGAGCTTGGGAATGCCTGATGCTTTGGGCAGAGATCCACGGAGTTGAAAGATCGCGGACAGAACGGGATGAGTTTATCTGGCCCTGGACGTCGTCGGGGAGATACACTGCGAAGTCTACCTATAACATGCTTATGCAAGGGAGGGAGAGGATGCAAATGGCCGGCCCCATTTGGAAGTGCGGAGCAACACCGAATAGTAAACTGTTTATATGGCTGGCAATACAGCATAGAGTCTGGACCTCGGATCGCCGTGTTCGGCATGGGCTCCAAGACCAGACCTCGGCTTGCTTCGTGTGCCTTCAGGAGGAGGACACTGCAGAACACATACTCATCCAATGTGTATTTGCCAGGGAAGTGTGGCACAGGTGTAGTGAGGCTCTTAGGAGTCAGTTCAGTGCTCCATTGCAGAACTGCTTACTCCAAGGATGGTGGCTGGTGCAAAGAGCCAAGTTTCGGGACAAGGACAGGAAGAGTTTCGATACGCTTGTGTGCCTGGTGTGTCATGCATTATGGAAAAATAGAAATGCTTGGTGCTTCAGGAATCCAAGCAGGCAACTTGCTGTCGAGCGTCTAGTGAACAATGTGTTAGAAGAGTTGAGTTTGTTGCGACAGTGCAGAAGTAGTGTTGGAGTGGGAGTACAACATGTTGTGAGAGAGTAGTTTTAGTGAGTGGAGTGTGTTTGGGGTCCCCAGTGCTTAGGCCTAGGTGACTTCCTTGTAAAACTATTTCTGCCTTCTATAACAATAAGGTACGCAATTTGCGTACTCTCTAAAAAAAAACAAACTTATGACAAACCATTGTACTCGAGTTCAGACCGAAAAAGAGATTTACAAGGTCATACCATCTTCGTCTTTCCTTCCCCAATCCTCGCCGTCGCGTCCTCTAAACCCTAACGCGTCGGAAGGGGAAAGCTCCGGAAGCCATGGCGGTGGCGGCGCCGGGGCAGCTCAACCTCGACGAGTACCCGTCGTGGGGCTCCCGCGGGGTCGACTGCTTCGAGAAGCTCGAGCAGATCGGCGAGGGCACATACGGGTACGCGTCTATCGACCCCTCAATCTCTATTCCCCAATCCAGCGAATCGCCTGCGCGTCGGTCCAATTCGGCTGATTCGTCGTCGTTGTTGTTAGGCAAGTGTTCATGGCGAAGGATACGGAGACGAAGGAGATCGTCGCGCTCAAGAAGATCCGCATGGACAACGAGCGCGAGGGCGTAAGTGTCCTGGTTGGGGACGAAGCCAGAAATTTTTGTCACTGGGGTCATCTCTATATAATAGTGGTGTCATCTCTGTACATAAATATTACTTAGTACTAATTAGTGAAGGATTTGCTAGTTTTCATTGGGGTCAGCTGACCCCATTGCCCCCAAGGGAGCTCCGTCCCTTGCGTCCTTTTTCTTTCTCTTCATGATGTCTTTGGCTCTGAGTTTTCTTTAACTCGACGCACGCAGTTCCCTATCACGGCCATCCGCGAGATCAAAATCCTCAAGAAGCTGCACCACCAAAACGTCATCCATCTCAAGGAGATCGTCACATCTCCAGGTTTGACAAATAATCCCACGAATGTGAACATCGGATAGGTTAACTGCCCTGCCTGCGTCCAGAGGACTAATGGATTGGATTAATTTTTGCAGGGCCAGAAAGGGACGAGCAGGGGAAGCAAGGTACGGTTCAATATAAGAACGACATCAATGTTTTTAATTCTTCTCTCAAAAACTAAGATTAATGGTCTGTTGCCTATTTTTATTGTTTCACCTGTTGCTGTTTTGTTGGATAGTCGATGGCAACAAGTACAAAGGGAGCATTTACATGGTCTTCGAGTACATGGACCATGACTTGACTGGGTTGGCTGATAAGCCTGGGATGCGGTTCACCATTCCACAGATCAAGGTAAAACCATCCGTTTGTGTATGATGGTACTGGTTGCTACGAGTTGTAGGTCTTGATCTACTGTCATGTACCAGTGCTACATGAAGCAACTCCTCACCGGCCTTCACTATTGCCACATCAATCAAGTCCTGCATCGTGATATTAAAGGTATGTATGGCAGCCAATTGACTTGAATTTTGGGGTTATGTAGTGACAATGACCATGTTATTATTATGCTAATTCTGCATCAAAATCTACACCTGCAGGATCTAACCTCTTGATAGACAATGAGGGTAACTTGAAGTTGGCTGATTTTGGCCTAGCAAGATCATTTTCGAGTGATCATAACGGAAACCTTACTAACCGTGTGATCACTCTGTGGTACAGGTATTGAAGTGTTACTCTTTTGGTTTACAAGTTGTATATTGCAGATCTAGTAATTGGATATTGTTGACTGTTTTGTCTTCAGACCTCCGGAGTTGCTGCTAGGAAGCACAAAATATGGGCCAGCGGTGGACATGTGGTCGGTGGGTTGTATTTTTGCAGAGCTTCTCAATGGAAAGCCAATTCTGCCTGGAAAGAATGAGGTATGGTTTCTTAAGATGTTGGACGTGTTATTTTAGCAATTCCTGTCATGAGGTTATTTATCAAATACTTCATGTAACTAATTTGCATATCTTTCATTTGTATGAACCTTCAAACCTAACTGAAGTGTAAGAATCCTTTTTGAGGGTAGTGAAGAGACTTGGAATATATGCCATAATGTGAAGCTAGAGCATTTAGGTAGCGAGAAACGAACAGCCATGTGTAACCCACTTAGGCAGTAATAGAGATTGTACAATATTGTAAAATTCTCCATATCTATCTGACACTACATTTAAAATTTGTTATGAGAGGAAGCAATGTCCTATTATTCTTGTTATGTGAAAATGTTACTCTTCTTGGTTGTAGCACTGTTACAAAATTCGCCATATCTACCGTGTTCTATATCTATACATTTAAACTTGGTTGCAGTAAGAAAAGAAATTCCATTCTTGTAGCTCTGGTATGTGAAAAATTGCATCAGTCTAATGTTGGATTCATTATTGATTTTTTGAAAGATAGTCAAATCTTCTATGCGTTGTCAAGAGAAACGTGAACTTAACTCATCAGTCCTCATTCGTTTTTACTCTTAATTTACTTCAAAGTCTATGCGCTTCTTTTGATGGTCATAATAATGTAGTTGGTACCTGTCTAGGCTAGCATACCATTACCTTGAGACATTTTGAGTCAGTATCTGGAACCATTTAGCACTCTCTGTATCTGTGCCAAGCTTGAACTTGTAGTCTACGTGCAACCGTGAGTAATACCTCGTCCATCTCTGATATTTTATACAGCCAGATCAATTGACCAAAATAGACGTTGTGCAACGTTGCAAAAATCTCCATAGCTATCTGAAGCTGTACTTTCAAACTTGGTTATGAGAGGAAAACCATATCCTACTATTATTGTACTCCTGTTATGTGAAAATGTGAACTCTTCTTGGTTCTAACATTCTTGAAAAATTATCCATATCTATCATGCTCTATAACTATACATTTAAACCTGGTTACAGTAGAAAACACGCTCCATTCTGGTAACCCTGTTATGTGGAAAACTGCATCAACCTAATGTTTTATTCATTGTAGATGTTTCGAAAGACAAGAATGCTTCTATGCTTTGCCCAGAAAATCCTGAACTTAACTCCTCACTCTTCATTCGTCTTTACCCTTAATTTACTTCTAAATCTCTGCGATTCTTTTGATGTTCATAAGAATATAGTTGCTACCTGTCTAGCCTAAACCCTTAACTTGAGTCAGTATCTGTCCCAAGTTTGAACTTATAGTCTGCGTGCAATCTTGAGTAATAAGTTGTCCCTCTCTGATATTTTATGCAGCCAGATCAACTGACCAAAATATTTGAGCTCTGTGGTACCCCTGATGAAACGATTTGGCCGGGTGTGACAAAAATGCCGTGGTACAATAATTTGAAGCCTCCCCGGCAATTGAAGAGGCATGTGAAGGAAGCTTTTAAACAGTAAGTGCTATCTATTATACTTTTCTTTTCATCATATATAGTTGAAGCTTGCTCAGTTGCCCTTCTAGAAGAGTGTTTGTTTACCTCCTTTTGTGGTTCTAGTTTTGATAGTTTTGCTTTGGATCTGCTGGAGAAGATGTTAACACTGGACCCATCAAAGGTATAGTTGCTTCTTTTTGGTGTTTGCTTACATTTATACGCTTTTGTATGTAAAATATTTGTGAGCCTGATTCATTTTCATGTTTTCTCAACTGACGTGAGTTTGCACTGTTCAGAGGATATCTGCACATGAAGCACTCGATGCTGAATATTTCTGGGCTGATCCCCTACCATGTGATCCTAAAAGGTGATGCTCCTACTTTTTTCTTTTCCTCACTTGCAGCTTGCCATAATCATCCTAAGTTCTATTTAAGACAGTTGTACAGCCATTTTAACTTTCTCTCATTAATTAACTGATTGTCGATTTCATGTTTGCTGATGCAGCTTGCCAAAGTATGAGGCATCACACGAATACCAGACGAAGAAAAGACGTCAACAGCAGCGGCAAGCTGATGATGCTGCTGCAAAGCGGCAAAAAACACAGCACCCTCAGCCTCACGCCCGTTTGCCCCCAATCCAGCAATCAGGCCAGCTGCATCCTCAAATCAGGCCAGCCCAGCCAGCAATGGCATCTGGGTCAGGTCATCACTATGGAAAGTCCCGAGGGCCAGGAGGGCCAAACAGGTACCCACAGGGCGGGAACCAAGGTGGTGGCGGGTATCCGAACCGTGGAGGGCAAGGTGGTGGCTATGGCAGTGGCCCTTACCCTCAGCAAGGTCGAGGGCCGCCTCCATACCCTGGCGGCGCGATGGGCGGGACAGGTGGTCCAAGGGGTGGCGGTGGCAACAGCGGCTATGGTGCAGGTGCGCCAAATTTTCCGCAGGCCGGTCCTTATGGTCCTGGTGGTCCAGGCCGGGGGCCAAATTACCCCCCACAAGCTGGTTCTCGAAACCAGCAGCCTCCGCCGTATGGAGGAAACTGGCAATAGTATGTACCATCTCAGCGACACCATGTCATGTAGATTTTTTTTGCCGGAGAAGGCAACATGTCATTTAGGAATTAGTCCGTGAAAAGTACTACTTCAGTTCCTTGATATAAGACGTTTGGGCAATTCAAATTAAACTGCCAAAAGGTCTTGTATTTGTAACGGAGCGAGTAGGAAACTATGCACTAATGTTGTATTTCAAGTTTAATTAAATGTGCCTGATGTTCCTTTTGCTGGGATTCGAGTAAACTTCCCCATTGAATCTAAAAGATACATGGATGGCATTTAGGCATGGATTTTTTTTTTCCGAGAGTAGGCATAGATAAATTTAATTAAATGTGCCTGATATACCTTTTAGCCTCGCAGAATGAAAAAAAAAGAATGTAGTGTGAGTTGGTGCCTGAAGTTCGATTCAGGTCTGGATGTCCTCGAGAAAGTACGAATGTAGCAGTCCGTTGTCGTTAGACTGAGTGCGCTGCACCGGTTTTTCTTTTCGCATAATACATGCTTCCACTAGTAAAATCTGTCAAGAATAATCTATCAATATATCAAAGAGGCCCCGTTTAGCCCTTCCCTCCACCCTTCCACGTCACCTCCTTTTTTGCGCCGTCCGATCGCGAAACGGACGGCCTAGATTGGGCCGCGTCGCCTGGCCACTGTTCTAAGAACAGTATCGCATTTCTACAGTTCCCGCACGGCTCCGCGTCGTCGATCGCCGATCCAACGGCCAGCAGAAGTCCGCACGGTCATTTTACAAACACAAACTCGCAAGCCGAAAAATAACAACCAAATCCATCCTTTCCCACTGTGAAGGACCTGTTAGCAATTGCAGAAAACTGTAGGGGTCCCGCGAAAAACAGCTCACAAATCCCCCCTCTCTCTCGCGCGTGCGACGCCGGGAATCGCCGCCGGCGCCGCCGCGCTCCGCCGCCGCTTCGCTGCTCCTCCGCCAAATCAACGCACAAGACAAGCTCCGCCGGCACGACCTCCATCTCCTCGCCGCAAATCGGCCGCGGGGCGCCGCACCGTGGCTGGAATCGTCGACGTGGTCTGCTGCTTCCTCCGCCGCTCCGGCGAATAAAACCCGGCGGCGCCGCCACTTTCGGGCGCGCCGCGTCGAGGCGCGTCCGTCGCGCCCACTCCCGCGTCCCGGAACGCACGGGCGCGCCGCCGGCGAGCTCGCCCCCCCCCCGCGGCAGAGCCCAGTCGCCGCTGTCGTCAGCATGACGTCAACGCGGGCTTGGGCTCCCTGGGCTGCATACTGGGCTCGGCCCTTTTTTTTCCCTCTGTTCTTTTTCCTCTGTTTTTTCCTTTTTTTTTATTTCAATTTTCTTTTGCAAAGAAACTTTTATTACTTCTCAAATACAAATTCAATATTTCAATAAACAATAGACAAATTAGAATATGTATGCCTTCCCAAATTTGAACAACTCTGAAATTTAAATAGATTTTAAGTGCAAACTTTCCTCGAATTTCAATATATTCAAAACTAAGCAAATTTTGATGCATACATTTCCAAACTTGAATTCCCTGCTTATCTTTTTCCAAAAACTTTTGCAACTTTTGAAATACAACTTCCATAATTTCCAAATCTGCACTGCTTAAAATTGTTCACATTTCAAAAATTACATTCAAAATTTGAATACTTCAAACAATTCAAGAAAAAAAATGTATTTCCCCATGACATTATTTCCCTCTAAAATATTCGATTAATTTCTAAGTTTCAAAATATATTTCAAAAATACACAAGAAACAGAGACTTCAAATTTACTAATTACAACAAATCCACTCATACATACGAAATGCACAATAAAAAAAAATCGACAATTCGTAAGTTCCACCTATTTTTTTAAATTATTTGTAACTTGACAGGTGCGACACATCTGTCAGGGTTTTTGAATAACTTTCCAAAGTGGACATTTGAAAATTTGAATTTTCTACACCGTACTACTCACAAATATAACAGCAAAAAAAAATGAACGTAAAATAAATAAAAAATTTCGTCCAATAATTATGGCATATCGTCGCATATCAAATTTGAAAATATAGAATTTCTCGAATGCCGACCCAATTTCCCTAAACAATATACAGAAAAAAATAATAAATGCCCTAAAATCAACACCTTCAGAACTACTAATCGAAAAAAAATGAAAAAAAATGTTTCACATTTCTTATAAACAAAAGGTGCAACCCATTTATGGCCAGAAAAAAATTTCCAAAATAGTAAAGATTTGGATAAAATCAGCGTCAAACTCCAACGGATTTCGATATTTCCAAATTAAATAAAATGTGCAACCTATTTGTGTCATAAAATAAAAAAGAACATTATCAAAATAGTGCAAATTTAGAGAAAATAAAGGAAAAACCCGAAAAGATTTCTACGTTTCCCCATTAGTCCAAATTTAGAGAACAAACTTAGTGAAATTTTCAACAAAATATACGACAAAACCCACCAAATTACAGCATTCAAAAATACACCGGGTGCGGCGTGTGAATAACTTTCCAATTTTACCAATTTGCAAAATTTGAAAAACTTACAAATATCACCTTCCTTTAAATTTCAATAGATCTCAATTCGAACAACTTTTGAATGTACTCATCTTCAAATTTGTATTCTTCACACCACGATATTTACAAAAACAACAAAAAAACAACATGACGGCGGATCCCACTTGGCAGTTTTTAAAAGAAAAAACCAGAAGATGGAAAACTTTCCAGATGTAACCACCGGAAAAATCCACGAGCTTTCTTCGCATTTCGACAATTTTCAAATCTACACACTTCAAAGATGTGGACATTTTTCAAATATCAATTCTACTGCCATAACATGGCAAACAAATTTGAATATTTCAAAATTTAATCTGCATTTCAAATCTAACCGTTTTACTACCGTGAAGAAAAATTAAAATCTAAAAAAAATCAAATCAACAAATTTTCGAAATCTAAATTCAAAATTCCAGTTGCCTTCAATTCTAACCATTTGACTAACGTGAAAAATAATAAAAAACTAAAAAACTTTCCAATTCGACAAATTTTTGCAACCTAGACAATTTTCAAACACAAACTCTCTTTCCATCCGAACGATTCTCAAATATACGTAATTTTTAAACATCGACAATTTCAAAATTGAATTTTACCACACAGGTTTACTAACATGAAAAATAATAAAAATCTAAAAAACTTTCCAATTCGACAAATTTTTGCAACCTAGACAATTTTCAAACACAAACTCTCTTTTCATCCAAACGATTCTCAAATATACGCAATTTTTAAACGTCGACAATTTCAAAATTGAATTTTACCACGCACCGCCGCACCAAATTTACCTAGTATGTACACAAAATTTGGTGCCAGGATTTACAGATTGAAGACGCTATTCAGGTTCAGAGCCTGCTTCAGCGTGGCTACAGCGCCGCTCGTCCTTTGCACTTTGGCTGTCTTCTTTGTCTCGTGCTCGCCGATGTCCTTTAGCTGGTAATAGTGCGGCGCGATCTCCACCAGCCATTCCGGCTTGAGCTCCGTCACCTGCCGGATGTATTCCTTGCTGGTCTGCACCAGCTCGTGGTACACCACCCACGGCGGCAGCACCTGCCCCATCCCGGAGTTCGGGTGCACGAACACCTTCTGCTGGCTCTTGACGGCACGGTACGACCCGTCCTTCTGCCGCCGTGCCGCGTTCCGGAAGTACCCCGCCGTGATCGCCTTCCCGATCGCGCTGAGGTCCCCGGCGCTGGAGCAGGGCTCGATCTCCACCCGCTCCAGCAGCGCCTCCAGCTGGTCTCGAACGTCCCGCGCGCGCTTCATGGTGCGAGAATGCACGAAGTTCTCGCGGCACCACTGCGGCGAGTGGCCCGTCTCCTTCCACGCGTTGTACACGTTGAGCAGCGCGACGTGGTCGCCGACGTTGCCCGTGTGGAAGGCCTGCCGCGCCGTGTCCGCGTGCACCTGCTTGTCTTTGGGCCGGTAGAAGACGGCGTTCCCGGCTGACAGCATGGCCGCGATGGTCACCACCTCCTCCGAGCACTTGTACTTCTCCGAGGCGACGATGGCCTTGGAGAGCATGGGGTCCAGGGGGAACTCCGCCATCCTCCTCCCGGTCTTGGTGAGCTCGCCGCGGCTGTTGAGCGCGCCGAGGGCGAAGAGCTCCTCCAGCGCCTTGAGCAGCGACTCCGACGCCGGAGGGTCCATGAAGTCGAAGCTCACCAGGTCGTTGATGCCCAGCGCCTTGAGCCTCAGCACGACGTTGGCCAGGTTGCTCCTCTGGATCTCCGGCACCGTGTCGTCGTCCAGGTCGGTCCTGAAGTTGTACTCCGTGAAGAGGCGGAAGCACTTGCCAGGCCCCGTGCGCCCCGACCGGCCGGCGCGCTGGTCCGCCGACGCCTTGGAAATTGGCGCGCGGAGCAGCGACTCCATGCCCGTGCGCGGGTTGTACGACTTGATCTTGCAGAACCCTGGGTCGATCACGTACTTGATCCCGTCGATGGTCAGCGACGTCTCGGCGATGTTGGTGGCCAGAACCACTTTCCGGGCGCCCTCCGGCACCGGCTCGAATATCTTGGCCTGGAGCTCGGTGGGCAGGTTCGCGTAGATCGGGCATATCACCAACTCCGCCATCTTGTTCGCATACGTCCTCATCTTCTCCTTCAGTATCTCCTCCACCGTCTCGATCTCGTCCTGCCCCGTGAGGAACAGCAAGATGTCGCCGGCGGGCTCCCTGACGTGCAGCTTCAGGATCGTCCCTACCGCGGCAGCGATGTAATCAGCCTCCGGCGCCATGGTGTAGTAGATGTCCACCTTGTACCGCCTCCCGGGGATCTTGAAGATCGGGGCCTCGTCGAAGAAGTCGCTGAACTTCTCGGCGTTGAGCGTCGCGCTGGAGATGAGCAGCTTCACGTCAGGACGGAAGCGCACGATGTCCTTGACGAGGCCGAACAGGATGTCCGTGGAGAGCGTGCGCTCGTGCGCCTCGTCCACGATCACGACGCTGTAGCTCTCCAGGTCCGGCTCGCCGAGGAACTCACGGAGGAGCATCCCGTCGGTCATGTACTTGATCACCGTCTTCTCCGAGGTGCAGTCCTCGAACCTGATTGAGTATCCGACCTCGTGGCCGAGCTTGACGCCCATCTCCTGCGCCACCCTCGCTGCCACGCTCATTGCCGCCACGCGCCGGGGCTGCGTGCACGCGATCTTCTTCCCCTTGGCCGTGTACCCGGCCTCATGGAGGTACTGAGGTATCTGCGTGGTCTTGCCGGAGCCGGTCTCTCCGACTATGATCAGCACCTGATACTCCTCGATGGCCTTGAGCAGATCGTCCTTAAGCTTGTACACGGGCAGATTCTTCCTCTCGTCTTGGAGCTCCCTCTGCAATGTGACCTTGGCATCGATGGCCTCGGCCAGTTCGTCCATCTCGCCGTCGGCATCGGCGCCTGTCTGCACCGCCGACTTGACAAACTCGACTGCGTCGTCGAAAACGAGCTCGTAGCCGTCGCCGGCCCGGCGAGCATCATTTGATCCGAACTGCAGCCGAGATTTCCTTATCTGCTGCTCTTCCCAGGACTCCTGCTCTGAGAAATTGTTCCTGTTCTTGCCGTCTCTCGCCGCCTTGTCGGGGTCTTCATACCGCTGACTAGCCACGGCGAACCGCTTCACCTGATCCACGTTTGCTGCAGCGTCGTAGGCATCGGGCATCCTGTAGTACTCGACGGCGTCGTCGTTCTTCCCGACGCAATCCTTGACAAGATTGTAGATTTCCTTCTTGCGGTTGTGCTCTCTCTGTTCGGCGTCCATCAGCTTGACGCCGTCGAACATGTACTGGTGGTCTTGGATCTCGTCCCGCAACTCATCCACCTTCTTCTCCACCCGCTTCCCCAGGTACCCTTGCCGCAACGATTTCCTGAGCTCAGAGATGTCGCCCCTGTACATTGCCTCGGACCGTTGGGCGAGCTCCTCCTGTTTTTGCTTTGTCGGCTTCCGGTCCATCGGTTTCCTGGTGTTCGCCGCGTCGCGTTCCCTGATGTGCCGTTCGAGCTGAGCCTTCTCGACCTGGTCCCGATCAATCTCTTCTAGTTCCTCCCCACCAGAATCGCCGCCGGCGTCCTCCACCGGACCACGCCGCGCCCGCACGTTCCGCCCTGAATCGTGCAATACAGTTGCCTCGTGGCCGGCGTCGTCATCGTCCCCTTGGCTCGCGGCCTTCCTCCTGAAACTTTTCTTGCCGTTAGTGTTGGTAGAGGACGGGGCGGCGGCGGTGACGGCAACGCACGCACCTTCATAATCGTCGTCGTCGTCCAGCAGCTGGAAGGTGCTCTGCTTCTTGGCGAACGCCGCCGCCTCCCGCGCCTGCTTTCGGTACTCGCTGACCCCGGCGGCGCCCTTGTGGGGGAACATCCCGTGCACGTCCTCCGCGAACGCGACGGTGGCGGCCGAGGAGGGCAGCTCGGCGAGGTCGACGAGCCGCGCCGCCAGGTCGGCCGCCGATCCGCTGTCCCGCGCGAGGCGGAGTACCAGCTGCACCACCACTGCCTCGGAGTAGCCCTGGAGCGCGATCAGACGGTCGGACACCCGCGTCTTGAGCCGGCCCTCCTCGCTCGCCATGGCCTCGACGGGCGCACCCTCGTCGATCCGGCCGCGCCTCCCTGGCTTTGCCACGACCGTGACGCGAGTGGAGTCGGTTCCAAGAACTCTCGATGGTAAAAGGACACGCGATCGCTCCGTAGTTTGACCAGACTATGTAATCGGAAGCTGCCTATGGCGGTTCGAAACCGACTCGGTCGATAGGTCGCGGCCGGTCCTGAGTTGGGAATCACGTGCCTCACACTGCGAACCAATTTTATACACCTCAGGTGCATAAACTTTTCCTCTAGGTGGAATTCCACTCAGAAGAAATGGTCATCAGATCCTACACAACACAAATAAACAAGAATTAGCACATAAATGTAGTAAATAATACATATATTCAGTGAACAGAAATTTCAGTTAAAGCGGCACGCTGAAATGAAATACAGTGCAACACACAAATTCAGTTTTAGAGTACAGGACAGTGTTAGGAAATTCAGAATATTGGAAAGTTCCATCACTCAACTAAGGCATGATTTTTTCATCAGGTTATCAACTTATACCATCAAACAAATATACCTCGTGATCATGTACTCCAACAGTAAACTCAAATTCAGTTAACAGTGCAACACTCAAATTTAGTTTGAGTGCACACGATAGGACGGTGCAATGAAATTCAGAGTTGGACACAAACAAGGCATGATTGATCCATCAGATTGTCGACTGATACCATAAAAAAAAGTTACCTCATAGCTGTGCACACTCTATATGCAACAAATAATTCCACTACTCAATACAAGTTCAGCTTCAGTTAACAGGACAGTCCACTACATTTCACAGTTTGCTATCATCTATCAAACAAAACATGATTTTTTTCATCAAACAAATGTACCTCATGATCATCTACTCACTATGCAACAAGCGCTATGAACACCCGCATGATCCATTGCTCCATGATGATCGGGGCACTATCGCAACAGGGATCTCACCAACATGATCGGTGCAGTACCGAAACAGGGGATCAATCCCTAAACCTAACCTAAACCAAAGAATACCGGTTCCATCCAAAATTGACGGCTAATAGCTAGCAATCATCAAACAGAGTCCACCTAAAGCCGCCGGCAACGGCATGAAAAAGAGAGTACAAAGAGGGTACCGTAGTGTGGCACATCCTCCTATTTAAACCGGCGCAGGTGCGTATCCGATGGCATCGACATGAATTCGATGACCGCGAGGCAGCTGCGTATCTATGTCGCTTACATACACCTGTCTCGCCGCCGCTAGTATCATGCTTGTTTTGAGGAAGGAAATGAACAAAGACGACCACAAAACGTATTTTCTAAATACAAGTGTCGGACAACGGGATCTGGACAAGGGCTTACAAATCAATCTCCTCCCAGTCCCCTCGCGTCGCCCCCCCAGGCGGCGCCAGGGAAAAAAAATTGCGCCGCCAAGCCTCTCTCCCCGGCCGGCGCCTCCTGCCGCTGCCGTCGCTGGCCTCGGCCGCGGCGGTGGCGGCGCCCCCCGCTGCCAAAAGGTGGTCGGGGGGGCGAGAATCCTTGCGTCGCGCGGTGGAGACCGGCCCGTGGGGGCGGCGGCGGTCCGGGATGGGGAGGCCGAGCCGGCGGGCTCCGGTGGAGAGGGAGGCTGGCGGCGACCTGCGGGCGGCGGCCTCGGCGCGCCGGGGGTCGTCGGTGCGGGATTGGGCGTGCTCTGTTGCCGATCCTGGCAGGGCCCGATCTGGGCCTGGCGGGCTTCGGCGGCGCGCGTCTCCTGCGCTTCGGAGGAGGATGCTGCGGCGTGGAGACTGCCATGGAGGGAGGTGCCACGCCGGCTGCAGCATGTGTGGAGCTCGGTGGTTGATGGCATGGCCAGGATGCCATCCTTAAGCTCCCGAAGCTTCGTGGTCGGGTTGAACTCCGGGCGAAAGCTCGCACGGACTTCGGTCGGTGCCGACGACGGCGGCGCCTTCGGGCGTCGTTCTCCTTCTTGATCGCGTCGTTGTGGAGCTTTTCGACCTCGACTGACGCGGGTGGTTCCAAGATCTCCGGGTGAAAACCTTAGCTCCGTGGGAGCGGGCGGCGGTGACGGTCCCGTCACGACCTTGTTGGAGGCGTCGCCTTGAAGTTATTGGCCATTGTTGTGCGACGGTTTCGCGGTGGATGTGCAAACTGGCAGTGTGGTCGGGGGAGGTGGACGTCGGGGCAGCGGCTCCGGAAGGTGGTGGTGCGCCAAGGCGGCGGCCTCGGTCTCCGTTGCAGTGACGGTCCTATGGGGCAGGACAGTGATCTCACACGGGCTTGGGTGACAACCTTGGGCTGTGTGGGCAGCGGGTTTGTCGACTCAGCTGGATCACCTCCGGGCTATGCGAAGGTTGATCTGCGGCGGCCCTAGATTTGGTACGACGTTTGAGGTCTGCGGGTGGTCGTCTTTAGCAAGGGTAGCAAGGGCTACGAGACTGCTAGGCCGTGCGGCATTGTGGCTCGTGTGCTTTGGTGCCGAGTGGTGTAGGCCGGGGCGGCGGCCCCAGGATGGTGGTGTGTTTTTTGTGGCGTTTGGTGGGCTAGTGTCGTGTGGGCGACAGTCCCCTCGCTTGTGCGGTTTTTTTGGCCATGTTTCCCTCATAAACAGGGCATTTGTATGGTTTTTGGACCCAGTTTCCCTTATAAACTGGGTCAATCTCTCCTATCTATTCGAGCGGTGGATACGACCACCTTGAGCTAAAAAAAAATACAAGTGTCTCACGGGAGTAGGCCGACGAAATTAAGTCATTTTACCGAGTAGCATGTTTTTTCGCAACATTTCAACGCCCAAAATGTCCACCCGTGCCAACCAACAAACGAATTCGGACTAAATGGACCTAAACTAAAACTGATAGTCGTTAGTGTACCATCGCACCACAATTTCGAAGTTGGTGTATGAAAATGCACATCGAAAACAAGTTGGTGTACTAGTCTGTAATCGATAATACATTGCACTTTACTTAATTCTTCAAAATCACTCAGTGATGCGCGGTGCATTTGATATGGATCAACGTGATCCAAAAGGGTTTTAGGCCCAATCTTTCACGGTGAACCAAGAACATCAACGTTGGATCGATGGAATCAATCCCACGCGATGCGCAAACAACAGATCGAAACGATCAGCAATCATAAACCAGCAACACCTCGATATGGCGACCCATCTTGGGACGAAACTCACGATAACTTTAATCTCAAATTCTTGTCTAGCGGATACATGGCGTCTGCCGAACCCTTTATATGGGTGACTCAAAACCTAACTCGGTTGGACAAGCCCAAACCGAACCTAATACAAACTCAAACCGGCTGAACCCAAACATGGTTCGAACCAACTAAAAACAAAACACACGGAAATAAAATAGCATACTACGTGGAACACCTCAACCTCCATGACATGCCTCTAACTTGGCGGAGTCCTGAACGTGGGCTTCACCTCATCTTCTGGAGGGATGGCAAAGCTGAAAGTTCCAATAGTGAGAATAAATGGAGGCGGTGGTGCAATGGTAGAAATAGGTATTCTGCCCTCATCATCCCCCCAACTTGAGAGGAAACCGTCCTCGGTTTCAACTTGACACTTGGAACCTTCTTCTTCACTTGATATCCTTGTCATACATCGGCTGCAGCACATGACGTTTCCCGTTATGCCACAAGGAATAAACATTGGTACGCCCATTATGAACAGAATGTCGAGCAAACTGCCATGGTCGGCCTAAAAGCACGTGACATGCATCCATAGGCAACACATCGCAGACCACCGTGTCCTCATAATCACCTACAGAAAATTTCAGACGCGCCTTATGTGTGACCTTCAGCTTGCCTGAATTATACAACCACTCAACACAATGTGGCTGCGGATGCTTCCATGTAGGTAAAGACAATGAATAACCAAGCTCTTGCTGACTAAATTGGTGTAGCTGCCACCATCAAGAATCAGCTTGCAACTGGTATCTTTGATAGTGCATTGGGTCTGAAAAATATTCCAGCGCTGCCCTTGTCCCTCTATGCGGTCTTCTGGCACTCGCTGCACCATCAAACTTTTGCAATTAGGAGCAGCGTCCTCAGGATACACATCAACCTTGTTGTCATCAGATTTCTCACTAGATGACTCTTCAATTTTCTCATCATCGCTAGTAGAAATATAGCCATCTTGTGTGAGCATCACCCTCTTAGCATTAGGGCATTCACGCCTCATGTGTCCTCGGCCTCCACAAGTAAAACACTCAATATGAGCGATGGACTGAGAAGACGCAGCCTTAGCCACACCAGATTTGGGCGAATCAAGAGAAATATTATCGGAGCGTGTAGAAGGTGCCGGCTTAGCACTATAACCAGCAGCCTCGCCATTGGAACGACGCCATGTAGGAGCAGGGGCTGTAGCTTGGCGTCGTTTGATTTGTTGCTCCGCACGCTCAGCTTGGTGCACAAGGTCCTGAATATCATAATAGAGAACCATCTCCACACGATCTTGCACCTCAATATTCAGCCCATAAAAGAACCGAGACATACTGGCCTCCGGGTCTTCATGTGTTCCTGTACGTATCATGAGCAACTCCATCTCCTTATAATATTCATCCACTGATTTATTACCTTGAGTGAGCCGCTGCAACTTATTGTGCATATCTCTCTTATAGTGCTCAGGAACAAAACGACGTCGCATGATCTCCTTCATACCTGTCCATGTCGTTGGCCTTGTACGCATACGCAGAATTTGACTCCACCAAATTAGCACATAACCGGTGAATTCAACTGCAGCAAGGTGGAGTCTCTTCTCCTCAGCATAATTGTGGGAAGCAAAAATCTGATCCATACGCATCTCCCACTCCAGATAATCCTCAGGTCCGCGGTCACCGGAGAACGGGGGGATGGACAATTTGATACGTCCCAAACCACCGTCATCAACGGGAACACGAAGAGCATGACCAACACGGTCACGTGCTTGTGGCTGCACTTGACGAGCACCTACAGGACGAGCATCAAACGCACGTTGTGGTGGTGCATAATTAGCGTCATCCGCGAGTTCATCATTATTGGGTGCCACTAGCCGACGATCTTGATTTTCAGCAGCGCGGCGTTTGATACCCACAAATATAGGGGATCGTTGAAATCTTCAATGTGTAAGTATTAGTATCGATCCCACGAGGAGTAGAAGGTATAAGTATTTATCCTCTCAAATAAGAGTGTCACTTCTCTTATTATCTATGCACTAGACAAACTAAAATGATTAAATGATGCAAGTGTTTTTGGCGTAGAGTTTGCAATAAAGTAAAAAGCTGAAAATAAAATATGACAAGTGAAAGCTCTCAAAGAGAGAAAGCCCAATCCTCTATGCAGCGAGAGGACAAGCTCAAGTGTGTGTTTCTTATAAGTGGAGAACGTTCCCAAGGGCTACCTAGACTTCATGGCATAAATATTTCTAGAACAACAAGGTAAACATTTTGTCAAGTTTTAATCTTCTTTTGGACGGAGCCATAATTAGGGAAAGCTAAATAAATAAACTAAACCCCCTTATGATGGTTCTTATGGCCAAGTAAATGACTGCACAAGAGTTATTAAGACATAGAGTCCCACCATAGCCTTAAACTCTAAGGTCCCCGATACTAATACCCTCATAATGCAACTTCATGACTCGGTCTCAGGTTTACATGTCCTCCCAAGTCTCCCTCACTCCATTACACTACGGTGTTCTCCTATGAGCCCATATAGGTGAAGTGATGTGCAGTCGACGTTCGCACAACACCATCATAGAATTACATAAAAAGATAAACACTAGACAAAATACCAACACATGTCATAAATAAATCATTGCCAATCCATCCTATGCCCCCAGGAACATGAGAGAACTACTCACAACGCGAAGACATGATATGATTCAATGGCATAAGTGATACAACACAATCTGAGAATATAATCTCCCCACAAAACAATGACAAGTAGCAATTCACAAACATGTAGAATAGTACTTAGACAATAGCTAGGGTTCAACAATCTCAAACTATGAGGGGGATGAAGTGGATCACGAAGATGGTGATGGAGATGGTGCTGGTCTTGACGGTGGTGTTGATGGAGACTCCGGAGGGGGGATGGAGGAGCCTTCCGGAGGTGATTCCGGCGGCGTTTCCCCCCTCCGATCTTCTCCGGCAGCCTTCTGTCTCCTGTTTCGTGGTTTTTGTGTTTCTCCGCCGCCTCCTTCGCGAAACTCCTCGGGGGACTATTTTTATAGTCGGTTTTAGGTCAAGACGAAGCCACGGAGACGAAAACGGACGGCATCGGAGCCACGAGGCCCAAGATGGGGGGTCCCACGCGGCCAAGGAATCTGGCCGCGTGGGCCCACCTCTTTTGGCCCTCGGATCTCCGTTTGTTCGCTTCCTTCGCTCCTACGCTTCGTTCCTTCCAAAAACTGACGCCCGTAAAATATTAGGTCATTTGGACGTCGTTTGGGTCCCTGAAACATAAAAATATAGAAAATAGGGTTTTCTGCCAGTGCAGGGTTAATTCCAAATAAATGGGGAAACTGTGAATTATCCCCTAAAATCATTATAAAACATAAATATAACCCATATATGATGCAAATAAGTTGGAATATCAAGTAATAAAATGTAAAGTTCATGTATGCATTTTACATGCATCAACATCCCCAAGCTTAACCAATACTCGTCCTCGAGTATGAAGGTGATAAAACTAACATGGACTTTGCATTTTAATACTATCAATGGATATCAAAGATGATTACTATTGCTACATAAAGTCAAATGATTCATTCTCAAAGGAGTAGCAATATACAAGATAGATTATAAAGTGATATCAAATATTCAATGAAAGGATGTTCAATGATAATTCACAAAGTGTAACATAGAAGAAAGCACTATGGAACAAATGTATGCATAATGAAAAGTAAAAACATCCTATAATGGTCATAGAGTATTCTTGTAAAATCTGAATATAAAAGTGGACACTTTGGAAAGATAGATAAATAAGTAGAGGTAAAACATGCAAAAGTTTCATCTAGCTTCCAAATGCTTCTACTTAAGTTAATGTTTGCAATGTGGTATTCATTGGTGTGGAGCTCTCATTACCCCTATCATAGCATCTTGAATGGTTAAAGTTTAAAGTGAAAGCAAATATGAGTAATGTGCTTGACAAAGTATGGGTTGAATGCCTCATGCCCCGTGAATACGAGTACCTACACCACGGTGTTACTCAACTCGGGCCACAAAGCAAGTTCAAGTTAAAGTCATTGTAAGTAATATAATAGCGTCATCAAGAGCGTCAACTGGGGTACCTCTTGCCCAGGACATGGAACAAGCCCATGTCAAAATGACAAGACAAACAAACAATGAACAATCTCAACACTTTTTATTTACTATTGGTATAGCTTTTTATTGTGAGTGCATCACTGAAGGTTCACGTGTGTAAATTTCCACCATGAATGATGCATGGCTTAGATTAGCGGCCCAGGCGTCTCTCTAGCCATTTATACAAACTCAAACTTACTAAGTTTCCGCATTTATTTGGCACCATGATAAGCATCCATAAACAAAAGTACATGATATCAACTAAATATAATTAAGAGCACGTTGAAAGCTTGCCATGTGACAGCACATATGAGCTAACTCCCAACCAAGACTCTTGTCAAGCTCACAACTTCATAATTTTAATCACAATGGTTCATGTTTATTAAGTGCAATAAAAGTAAAGTGTGCATCAAGTTCGTGAGAGCTTTTAACCAACTTTTCCCATAACAATCAATAACATAAGCATTTTAATTCAGAAGTATAGATAATACAATATAACATGATAAACATACTCGGAATAGCATAAAGCTAATAGGTAGATATGGTGGACTCACTGGAAAAACTTTGGTTGAAGGTGTTGGAAAACAAGTTTTTACTTGTTGGAATTTTTGGGCTAGCAAGAGGGAGAAAGTTGACCGTCTAAATGCATGCATAAGTGTCCATAGAACTAACCAATCCATGTTAAACAAAGTAAAGTAACATTCAGCATCAAAACATGAATAAAAGATAGCTCTTGATAAAACACTTGCAAATTAATACTCATTAAAAAGCACATGAATCATGCAACTATATGTATCTTTTTGAATCAACTCAAACATCCCTTTCCCAATCTTTTTAATAGCATCCAACTTAATTCAACCCAAATTTCCAGTAGCTCTCTCATATATAAATGATAGTGGTGGTCTCACAAAAAAAATCAAACCGAAATAAAAAAATAAAAGACGCTCCAAGTTTATGCGATAAAGTGCATTGATCGAAAAACAGAAGTTAGACGTGTGCAAACCGAGAGTGTGTTGGTCCAGTGGGGTTGTCTTCACATCCCCAAGCTTATGGTCTTCACCATCCTTGGATAGCTCTTGGTGCATCTCCTCTAATCCCTGTGAAAAAACTTCAAAACACCGTTTCTCCCATTTCTTTTCTGTGGGGTGACATTAGTAGTGATAGACAAATGAATTGCTTGCTGCATAAAATCCTTAAACAAAAATTCATATGAATGTCCAGAAAGTGTATAATGTTGTATGCCTACTTATAAACTCAATTGGATCAAAAAGATTCAAGTTAAAAGTTCAAAGAATGCATCAAACAAAATGGGACAGAATCTGTCCAGAAAAACAGCAGCAGCAAAACGCATTTTTCTACCCTACTTAAATATGTCGAAAAATTCTGAAAAATTCATGCTTACAGAGGATGAAAAGTTGCAACTACAGTTCAAATATCAGCTCATTCGGAGTTACAAATAGGAATAAAAATCATACCGTGCACAGATTCGTGCTGGAATAAAATCTCCGAATACAATAAGCAACTTTTTCAACCAAAATGGGTAAAACTTGGCACTTTATTAAAAATTCCAGAAACAAAACTAAAAACTAAGTCTCTTGTTACAGCAAGAGGACACAAAGAAAACCAAAAGCAAAAAAACCGGGTTGCCTCCCGTAAAGCGCTTTCTTTATAGCCATATAGCTAGGCTTACTTACTTGGTATCAAGATGGTTGGAGTGAGGTGGCTTGGCATCCCCAAGCTTGAATTCTTGTACTTATTTGATATATGTTGGGTGAGTCTAGGGGTAACATCCCCAAGCTTGAGTGGTTGTCCCTCTTGATCTTTGTGCATCACCCTCAACTCTTCCACTTGAAAATTCTCTTTACACAAAACTCAACATAAAACTTGATTAGAGGGGTTAGTGTCTCCATAAATTAAATCCTCATAGGTACAGCAAAGACATATCATGAGTTGATTCTAAACATTAGCTACTGTTACTATGGTTGTGTATTGCTCTTTGATCAATAGAAACACAAAACACAAGTAATGAGAGTAATGCAAAATAAAGACAGAATCTGTCAAAAACTGGACAGCCCGTAAAGAGTGAATTTTCAGAGGCACTTACGTTGCTCAAATCAGAAAATTTTGAACTAATGAAATGTGTATTAGTAACTGAATATTGCTGTCGTAAAATCTCAGCTCAAAATTCCTCTTCTGTGATTTTATACATTTTTCGCAGTTAAGCTCAGGAATCTGTTTTCTGGACAGCAAATCACTATTGTTTAATCCTACCTCTCAAAAGAGGTTATTCTTGCCATAAAGATGAAAAATAAGATACAAAGGTGTTGTTACAGTAGTAATCAAGCACCTTGACTCAAAAACCAAAAATTAAACTGAATATAAAAAATCATGGGTTGTCTCCCACAAGCGCTTTTCTTTAACGTCTTTTAGCTAGACATGATAGTTTTAATGATGCTCACATAGGAATAAGAATTGAAATGCAAAAGAGAGCATCAAGAGAAAAATATGAAACACATTTAAGTCTAACCCACTTCCTATGCATTGGGATCTTGTAAGAAAATAAATCATTGAAACACAAAGCAAGTAGCATAGGAAGATAAAACAAGAGCAATTTCAAGACTTTGAACTTAAAGAGAGGAAACGTAATAATATTGAAATGTTTAGAACCATGTTTTCCCCTCTCATAATAACTTTCAGTAGCATCATGAATGAATTCAACAATATAATTATGACATAAAGCATGTCTTTCATTATCTACAATCATAAAAGTATTAATACTCTCCACATAAGTAAAATCCTTCTTATTAGTGATAGTGGGAGTAAAACATTCATAATCATCATTGTAATCATCATATATAGGAGGCATGTCATAATCATAATAAACTTTATCCTCAATAGTAGGTGGACTGAAAATATCACATTCATCATTGTAATCGTCATAAATGGGAGACATAGTATCATCAAAATAATTTTTCTCCTCTATAGTGTAATCAGGAGAATTCAAAGACAAAGTAGGACTCTCATGAGTGAGAGTATTGTCACAAACAGCAAGTATATCATCTTTATCCCTACATAATTTAGTAACAAGTTCTAAACATGGAGGATTATCAAGCAAAATAGGACCATCATCTAGAGTACTATCATAAAACATGTCTAAACCATACTCCTCATCATTTTTAAAATTATTATCAATAATGTTCTCATTAGACATAGGTTGATATTCCTCTTCATCATCAGAATCATAAGAACAAAGTTTATCATCAATAAAATCTTGAGTGTTACCCTCATCCATGGTGGTGAAGGTGGAAGTTTCCTCTCTTCATTCTCTAGTTGTTCATCATTTTCATCATCTTCTTGGGGTTGCACGGGCATCCCCAAGCTTAGGTTTTTATCCTCTTCTTCACATTCTTCCTCTTCCAAGCTTATGTTTTCATCATCTTCTTCCTGCAAAACATCAGTACTTTCTTGGGGAACCTTGCCCCTCTCATTATAGTCAACAACATAAATATTTTGAGAGAACTTGGCTATGCAATATTCAAGAATAGAAGTGACCTTTCCTTCGAATCTCTTAACTCTAGGGCAAGTTTTATTTTCATTAGCAAAGGTGTGCAATTCATTAGATGCATAATAAGTAACAAATTCCTCTACTTGTTCCATCCCTAAATGAGTGTAATCATAAGTATGGTAAGATGCTATGACACGTTCTTCATGGAACTTACATTGAAATTCAAAGTGTCTATCAGTATGTTTAAAGCAACAAGTTTTATTATCATGGAATAAAAGCCACTCTCCAGCAATATAATTTAAACTTTCCATGAAATCTTTTAGTATTTTCCGTTCTGTTGACTCTCTAAATTCCTCAGCAATTTTAGAAGCTTTCATGTATCCATAGTAAAGATTCATTATCTCCGGAAGAGTTTTTATGGTATTTTCCATTTTCTAATTTTTTTGGGTTTTGATATATATAACTGAAAGTAAAACTAAACTAAATGCAAAACTGAAAATAGATATCTAGTGCAAACAAGAATAAAAACTTAAGCGCTACACTCCCCGGCAACGGCGCCAGAAAATGTCTTGATACCCACAAGTATAGGGGATCGTTGAAATCTTCAATGTGTAAGTATTAGTATCGATCCCACGAGGAGTAGAAGGTATAAGTATTTATCCTCTCAAATAAGAGTGTCACTTCTCTTATTATCTATGCACTAGACAAACTAAAATGATTAAATGATGCAAGTGTTTTTGGGTTTTTGGCGTAGAGTTTGCAATAAAGTAAAAAGCTGAAAATAAAATATGACAAGTGAAAGCTCTCAAAGAGAGAAAGCCCAATCCTCTATGCAGCAAGAGGACAAGCTCAAGTGTGTGTTTCTTATAAGTGGAGAACGTTCCCAAGGGCTACCTAGACTTCATGGCATAAATATTTCTAGAACAACAAGGTAAACATTTTGTCAAGTTTTAATCTTCTTTTGGACGGAGCCATAATTAGGGAAAGCTAAATAAATAAACTAAACCCCTTATGATGGTTCTTATGGCCAAGTAAATGACTGCACAAGAGTTATTAAGACATAGAGTCCCACCATAGCCTTAAACTCTAAGGTCCCCGATACTAATACCCTCATAATGCAACTTCATGACTCGGTCTCAGGTTTACATGTCCTCCCAAGTCTCCCTCACTCCATTACACTACGGTGTTCTCCTATGAGCCCATATAGGTGAAGTGATGTGCAGTCGACGTTCGCACAACACCATCATAGAATTACATAAAAAGATAAACACTAGACAAAATACCAACACATGTCATAAATAAATCATTGCCAATCCATCCTATGCCCCCAGGAACATGAGAGAACTACTCACAACGCGAAGACATGATATGATTCAATGGCATAAGTGATACAACACAATCTGAGAATATAATCTCCCCACAAAACAATGACAAGTAGCAATTCACAAACATGTAGAATAGTACTTAGAAATAGCTAGGGTTCAACAATCTCAAACTATGAGGGGGATGAAGTGGATCACGAAGATGGTGATGGAGATGGTGCTGGTCTTGACGGTGGTGTTGATGGAGACTCCGGAGGGGGGATGGAGGAGCCTTCCGGAGGTGATTCCGGCGGCGTTTCCCCCCTCCGATCTTCTCCGGCGGCAGCCTTCTGTCTCCTGTTTCGTGGTTTTTGTGTTTCTCCGCCGCCTCCTTCGCGAAACTCTCGGGGGACTATTTTTATAGTCGGTTTTAGGTCAAGACGAAGCCACGGAGACGAAAACGGACGGCATCGGAGCCACGAGGCCCAAGATGGGGGTCCCACGCGGCCAAGGAATCTGGCCGCGTGGGCCCACCTCTTTTGGCCCTCGGATCTCCGTTTGTTCGCTTCCTTCGCTCCTACGCTTCGTTCCTTCCAAAAACTGACGCCCGTAAAATATTAGGTCATTTGGACGTCGTTTGGGTCCCTGAAACATAAAAATATAGAAAATAGGGTTTTCTGCCAGTGCAGGTTAATTCCAAATAAATGGGGAAACTGTGAATTATCCCCTAAAATCATTATAAAACATAAATATAACCCATATATGATGCAAATAAGTTGGAATATCAAGTAATAAAATGTAAAGTTCATGTATGCATTTTACATGCATCAGCGTTGCATCACGTCGTCGGGCTGTGCAGCAGGAGGGGGCTGCAGGGGTGCGTGGGCAGGAGCATCGCCCAAGGCATCAATCCGGGTAGCCAACCGTGCAATTTGCGCCGTCAACGCCGCATGACTCTACCGAAATAGTCGCAGGTACTATCAAAACCAGCCCGGACATTGGGAGCTAAATCTTCAGCGAAGGTTGGTGGCACAAGCTCCTCCGGTTTCTCCACAGTAGCATCCGAATTTTCTCCATTACCCGAGTTCATCATCTTCAGCAAAATAGCAGCTCACAGTTCGAACAGCAGTTGTAGGTCTCTGGTACTCACGCGCGGAAACAGCCGATCGCAAGAACGCAGACGTCGTCGATGGTCGTGCGACAAGGCGAGCTCCAGATCGCTGCAGCTTATCCAGGTTGCGAGCAAAACGACCAAGTTGATCTCCGATGTAGCAAGCTGACATCCAATATGTACGTGGCCACGTGATGCCAATTAAATCTCCTCGGCAATCATGTCCAAGTAGTACTCCAATGCGATCAAGGAATACTCCAGTGCGTGTACAACTCTACACAATCGATCCCTAGTGATCTGCGGCAAAGAGACCTAGCACCACACGGACAGATATCGTGGCGGCGGCAAGGAATCTAAAACCTTCACACTCGGACAGATCGGAAGCAGCGTCTTGACGATCTCAATCTTCCAATCTCCAGAACCGGTGTCTTGGCGCAGTAGCCTCCGGCAGCAATATCTCCAACACAACAAACTCAGCAGATAATTCTCGGAACGAATACGCCGTGAGAAACCCGACGAATCTGATACCAAGATGATATGGATCAACGTGATTCAAAAGGATTTTAGGCCCAATCTTTCACGGCGAACCAAGAACAGCAACGTTGGATCGATGGAATCAATCCCACGCGATGCGCAAACAACAGATCGAAACGATCAGCAATCATAAACCAGCAACACCTCGATATGGCGACCCATCTTGGGACGAAACTCACGATAACTTTAATCTAGCGGATACATGGCGGCTGCCGAACCCTTTATATGGGTGACTCAAAACCTAACTCGGTTGGACAGCCCCAAACCGAATCTAATACAAACTCAAACCGGCTGAACCCAAACATGGTTCGAACCAACTAAAAACAAAACACACGAAAATAAAATAGCATACTACGTGGAACACCTCAAACTCCATGACATGCCTCTAACTTGGCGGAGTCCTGAACGTGGGCTTCACCTCATCTTCTAAAGGGATGGCAAAGCTGAAAGTTCCAATAGTGAGAATAAATGGAGGCGGTGGTGCAATGGTAGAAATAGGTATTCTGCCCTCAATCCTCATCAGCATTTGTGGTGGCCGATTCTTGTGTCTACAAGTCTGTTGGTTCGATGTCGATGAGGAGGCCCTGAGCCGGGGACGGCAGCGGGTGCCGGGAGAAGCTGCCGTCACAGCCGGCGGCAAGCTTCCACCTGAACCCGGTAACAATGTAGTGCATGGCCAGCAGCGCCTCCACCCTCGCGAACTCGTTCCCGGGGCACACACGCACGCCGCCACCGAATGCGACGAAGTTGTAGGGCGGTATCGGGCTGTCGAACCTCGCCGGCTCGAACCTGCCGGGATCCTGGAAGACGGCCGGGTCCAACTGCGTCATGCTCGCCGCGGTCAGCACCTGCCAACCCTTAGGGATCAGGTGGCCGTCGAACACCACATCGTTCACTGCCCTCTTGAAGTTGCCGAACACGGGTGGCACCAGCCGCAGCGTCTCCATCGCTGCCGACCAGGTGTATTTCATCTTGTCGAGGTCCTCCCACGACAGAGCTTCACCCGGACGCTTGCTCTTTGCAATATCTTGCTGCTCCGCCACGACCTTGTCATAGGCGTCCCTGTTGCCGTCAAGGTGCCGGATGAGGAAGGTGAGGAGGGTGGCCGTGCTGTCGTGCGCCGCCACAATCAAGATCATGACGTTGTCGATGATGTCCTCGTCGGCCAGGCCCTCGGCGAGCATATGGGTCATGAGGTCGTCAGACGGCGAGCTCTTACCGCGACCCAACCTGGCACGCTTCTCCTCGATGATCCTGGCGACAGTGCGCCGCCCGCGCCGGCTAGCGGCTAAGCACTTGCCGAAGGTGGTGAAAGGCAAGTCCACCGGGATTGCCCAGATGCCCCGCACCAACTGCTGGAAATCCGCCAATAGCTCCCGCCTCACGGCGTCGTGGTCTCCCCTCCTGAGCCCGAAGAGGACGGTGCACATGATGTCGAAGGTGAGCGACTTCATCGACGGCATCACCGAGACAGTGGCGTTGCCGCTCCATTCCTTGCGGAGGTGGTGCCGGACCTCGTCGTCCATGACGGCGACATAGCACCTGACGGCTTCCACCTTGAGGAACTGTACCATCATGGCCCTGACGCGGCGGTGGTCGTCGCCGGCCAGCTCCCGGATGTTCCGCCAGCCGACCATCCGGTTGAAGGACGTGGCGGTCTTGGTGGTGAGCGCGGCGCTGGCGAAGAAGAACTTGTTGGCCGAAGGTCCGACGAGGAAGGCCGTGGGGAAGCCGAAGAGGGAGAGCTTGGAGACGGGGCCGTAGGCGGTGGCCCAGCGCTGGAGTCATGCCTCCGCGGTGTTGACGCGGAGGGCGCGCAGCAAGCCCAGCGTCTGGCCTACGACGGGAAACCCCAAGGAGCCGGGAGGCAGCCGCTGACGGTCGTCAGAAGAGCTCTGCTTCTTTCTCAGGTGTGGCGACACCAGCAAGGTGGACACAAGGATGACTGCTGCTAGAGCTGCCAAGACGGAAGCATCCATTTCCATCTTCCTCGGTTTCTTCGTTTTCCAACCCAGCTATGCAATGGACGTTTTGTGTCAGATGGCACCCGTGCGTACGTGTACTTAAATCTTTCCCCTCCGCTATGTTATTATTAAGTTGATGATAACAAAGCTAGATGCAATGCAAGCCTGCTCTTTTGATTGGAGTACTATGAATAGTAATCTACTTCGTTTGTTTATTTGGTGTTGGAATTATTGGAGAGAATCATGCCAGCATGGATTCCACAAGAGTAACGACAAATAGAGGAGATTCGGAACCAACAGATGCCGACCATTAGTTAATCCAGGAAAACGAAATGTAAAGTTCACTGTGTCATGTCTCATGTGTACATCAAACAGCAAGTGCACACAGTTTATTGCGGGATGGATTTCTCAACGCAAGTTCATATGGCCTCAAGGCCCAAGATGCAGAAGGCCCAAGCCTCAAGGCCCAGGATGTAAAAAGAAAAACAGGGAGCAGACATTATGCCGTGTGAGTCCGGCGTCAAGGCCCAGGATGCAGAAGGCCCAAGCCACGAAAGTCGGAACACCATGAAAGGTCCGATTGGCGACCCCGCGTAACTCGTCCAAAAAGAAAATATGTCTCGTTGCACCAATCTGCAAAATATTTTCATAGCATGTAAAATTGTACAATTTAGCATATTAATCATTATAGTATCCAAAATTAAAATGTAAGGAAATGTCATAACAATTGTAGCAAAAATTGTATAAATATGATGGTCATCAAACAAGATGGGCTGTACCGCTATAGATAACACTTTCTCGACGTTGTCGTGCATACTGTGTTTAAGAACTCTGCGATGAAAAGCCATATATGCAGCGAAAATACATAGGAGAACCTGGTGAGTACACTTGGCCAAGCAAATTTATGGAAAATGCTAATTGACAGCCGGCTGTAGCTACAGCCGGTTCGGTGGAACGCGCACGCACGAACCCGCCGGACATCAGCGCGCGCGATGCTGCGCGACACCACCTACCACATGGGGCCTACCGCGGCTACGACACACATGCGCAACAGCACACTCCCGCACCCCACGTCCCCACCTTTGTTTATTGTGCAATGCATGCACCGGCCGGCCTGCCCACTTCGGGCCTGTTTGATTCGCAGGATAGGAAAAATGCAGGAATAGGAAAACCGCAGGATTGTAATGTCATGCCCACCTCAATCCTACAGGATTTCACATGCATCAATCTTTGTTTGATTCCATCACGGGAAAAGTAAAGGATTTTGAAAAAGAGGTGTGAGTGGATGTTAGAATTCCTATAGGAACTAGTGTAAAGGATTCCTTAGGAAAAAATCCTATGGGAATTAATCCTATGAATCAAACAAGTTGGATAGGAAAAATTCCTAAGGATTTGAATCCTACAAGATTCCTTTGCAAATCCTTTGAATCAAACAGGCCCTTCCTATTTTTTCCAAATCCTAGCTATGTGCTAATTGCTGCACGCACACATGCATGTGCCCACCCAAGCTAGCTGTTTGCATGTTTAGCTGCTGCTCCGGTCACATGTGCACGCACCAAAATAGTTTGCCAGATCTCACTATTACTTAGCTAGCTATATGCCTCCTAAAAGTGCTACATGTGTTTGTATTTTTTATGTTTTTTTTTGAAAATCCTGTATTTTTTATGTTATGCCTCCTAAATATGCACCATTTCTATTTCTTGGTAGCATGTCGAAAATTCAAACTGCTACATAACTTGATAGTTTTTGCACCATCAGTGTTATTTTCTTGCATCACAAGGACAACAAATATGCACCATTTCTATTTCTTGGTAGCATGTCGAAAATTCAAACTGTTACATAACTTGATAGTTTTTGCATCATTAGTATTATTTTCTTGCATCACAAGGACAACAAATATGCACCATTTCTATTTCTTGGTAGCATGTCGAAATTCAAACTGCTACATAAATTGATAGTTTTTGCACCATCAGTGTTATTTTCTTGCATCACAAGGACAACAAATATGCACCATTTCTATTTCTTGGTAGCATGTCGAAAATTTAAACTGCTACATAACTTGATAGTTTTTGCACCATCATTATTTTCTTGCATCACAAGGACAACAAATATGCACCATTTCTATTTCTTGGTTTGTTGTTGCAAAAGTGTCATGCTTTACTGTCTTTTTGCAACAACCAAATGGGGATTTGTTGCATACATCATTGATTTTTTTTGCTACATGGTTGTGCTTAAAGTGCTACAACATTTTGTGTGTGTTTGAATTATAGTACTAAATTGTTCGGAAAATGTTAGACCACCATTTGGGTACGCACTATATCAAGTTATGTAGCAGTTTAAATGTCACGTGATTTTTTTGTGTGTGTTTGAATTGTAGTACTAAATTGTTCGGAAAATGTTAGACCACCATTTGGGTACGCACTATATCTCACGAGCATGCATGCATGGAATCGCTCATTTAGATGAGAGGAAAAGTTAAAATAGAAGAGCACCCTAGCATCATGTGTTTTTCCGTGCGTGAACGTGAGTGTAGGCTTTGCTGGGACCACTCACGATGATACATCGACTCTCCTGTAGCATTTGATAGCGACATCACGTCGCATGCTCCATCCGGCCCAGGGCAGAAAGCGACGTTTTCTCGCGTGAGCGGCTGAGCGCAGACCGGTTGTAGCTACAGCCGGCTGACGCGTAGCGCACGCCCAAATTTATTCGACAACAAGAAAAATTTGTAATGTTCTGGAGGTATATAATAATTTGTCTGGTGCACATACTGCAGACATTACATGTAGTAAGAGCATCTCTAGTGGCTCGTGTAAACTTGGACGTGTATATCTTCATATACACCTCCATATACACATTGCCAGATTTTACACCTCCCAATTTTTCAGTGGAACGTGTATATCAGGACGTGTATATTTTCTCTCCTGTAATTTAATATTATTTTGATAACTACCATTCAACAGCCATTTTTTTGCTGATCACCTTCCATCTGCAAATTATCGATGAAAACACATATCCAATATCAAATATTTTAGCAAATCGATAGAAATTTGGTACCAATCTATACCTCTTATAAAGCAAAACCCCACTAAGAGCATTTATTATTTTTCTATCTTAACATGCAACCTATCCACATCATCCATGCTATTAGCCAATCAATTGTCCATGTCATTTTCACTAATACTTATTAATATACACATCATACAATCCTTCAACCATCTAATAGTTTACATTAACAATATATAATACACATGCAATTCATGCCTACCTCTTATAAAGCAAAACCCCACTAAGTGCATTTATTATTTTTCTATCTTAACATGCAAGCTATCCACATCATCCATGCTATTAGCCAATAAATTGTCATGTCATTTTCACTAATACTTATTAATATACACATCATACAATCCTCCAACCATCTAATAGTTCACATTAACAATATATAATACACACGCAATTCATGTCTATGAAAATTTAGTTTGTCGACTATGACCAATTGATTTTCGTATATTCATTTAATATGTAATACCTTTTATACCATTTTATTTACACGATATAGTTTCTAAAGTGATACCTGCTGCAACGCGTGGGGTATCTTCTAGTTATGTAGCAAATCTCTACCAAAACACAACTATTTTCTGCCCCAGACACAACTGTTTTCTACCAATTCTGTAGCGTCGCTTGCTCTCCAATTTGATATATTCTGTAGCAAATAGAGACCAAATCCCAACTCTCCTACCTCTGTTCTCTCCAACCAGAACAGCACCAAATCAACAGAGTACCACCGCACCATCCCAGCAGGCACAGCAGCCCATCACCAAATCGAGGACCGTTCCTCACCATTCCAGCAGCAAATCCCGCTCCTCCCCCATCTCCCTCCTCGGCCGCCGCCCTGCAGGCCGCAGCCGCCGCAGCTCCACACGCCACCACCCCCCCTACCCCCGTGCCCTCCTCCATCTCCCTCCTCGCACGCTGCACTCCAAGCCGCGGCCGGAGCTCACCCTTCCGCCACGAGCGCCTCGCTCCCCTCTCTCCGCGCCCTCCCCTCTCTCCAGGGCACGCGCCGCCGCTGCCAGATCTAGCTGCAGGCGTGCGGACCGCGGCCCCTCTTGTCCGGCCAGAGAGGGGTGGCGACGGCGACCTTGGTGGCGTCCTCCTGCGATTGGGCTTCCGGACGGGGGCGGGAGTCGAGAGCGGTTGCTCTCCTCTCGCGATACAGGGCGTGGATAGGTCGTGTTTCTTTCCACCTTGCGTAGCGTCGTGGGGGAGAGGTGTAAACATCCACGACCATTTACACGACCCACTGGAGACAGTTTTTTGCCTCACGTCGTGTAAAACTCGCATACACCTCCGTTTACACGAGCCACTAGAGATGCTCTAATTACATGTCTTGAGAGGTATATTCCTACATCTCTACAACATCTAATCTGCCTGGAATTTCAGCCTTCTCGTGCGTCCACCTCATCTTCGTTTTGTGTCCCGCTTGTCAGGGCTAGGTACATGGGTAAGCCTGGGATGTGGGCTTCTTGTCAGGTCGGTTCGCTGTGGGCCTCTTGTCAGGTCGGTTCGCAGCTGGTCGGTTCCGCGCGGGATGAAACCATCGGTAGAAACCCTACCGTCACTCAGCTCTTGCGCCTTCTCCCGCTGCCGCCGCCTCCTCCCCTGCCTCCGCACATGCCTTCTCCTTCCCAGTTCTTCTCGCTCACGGAGCTGGTGACGCTGCCGTCGATCTCTCAGCCACCGCTGCGCCCCTCCACTACCTCCATCACGACCCTCAGAAGGAGGTTCGAGGGTGATCGGGACTCTGCCACGGTGATGAATGACGACATCAAGCTGAGGTGAGCCCTCCACGACCCCATCCTCTTGTCCATGCGTTTCCATGCGGCTCAGCCGTCCATGGTTCTCAGCTGTCGGCCGACCGTGGCGTGCCCCCGGTAGTGAGATTCGGGAGGAAAAGGAGGAGGCGGAGAGGGATATGGACTGGGAAAGATGAGACCGTGTGGGATGATGAAGGGGACAACTCTGACGGCTTGCTTCTGGAGTACCACATCTTGGACGTCATCTTCCAACCTAGCTACTGCTTCCCTAATCAATGGCGACCTTCAACATCAGGTGAACACTGTACTCTGCAAGATCTTTGCAGTTTGTATATATTGTTTGGCAATAGACCATATTTGTGTGTCAATGGTATTATCTCGAGATGAAAGAGCCTCCAAAATGTTCTCAACATCTTCGGAATTGCAATGTACGTAAACAATGTGTTTGAAGATGTTCGAGATGGGCAAGATTTTGACAGTGGCAGGCCTGTTTATCTCTAAACGGATGAGTGATGTAAAATGCATGTGCAGGTTGGTTCTTCTAGAAGTTATCGACAAAGTATCTCCAGGATCTGTCAATTGAAAGCTAGCAACTAAACCTCCAATCAAAATGCCATTTAAAAAATTAGAGAACTGCAATCAGCTTATAAAAGTCGGGAAGCAGATAAAGTTTTCCTTAGTGAATTTAGCAAAAATTTATAAATGATATTGTTCAAGGAAACAAGAAGTCTGGTTGTTTTTTTTTTTTTGAGATTTAAGAAGTCTGGTTGTTGGTGGCTTTGTTTTAACAAAATAATTTATAAATGCACATGATCTCTTAAATGTATTTGTTGAAATCCTTTTATTTGCATAACATCAAGTGGCTGATATTTTTGTGCCGATCATTAATCATAGAGTGAGGAATTTATGGTGGAAAACTCAAGTTTTCAGAAGTCATTAAAATAGAAAAGGGATATTGCTCATGATACATTTTCTACTTTCATTTTCTCCGTAATAGAGGTAGTATTTTACATTAATATCATCACGCATGGTCTTTCAGCCCTTCTATGGCAACTGATGAGATGCAATATCCTCCAGTTGCTCAACAAACTGAGATTCCACTCTCAAGGGTCCCAAGGAAAAGAAATGACTGATGCTGATATTTTGAGTTGGGCGAATCACAAAGTCAAGACTTCTGGGAGAAATTCTCGAATCAAATTTTTTAAGGTAAATTATATCACTGTGTACTGCCTTTCAGCAGCGATGGAGCTCCGAAAAAATTAAGTACATGCCAGTATGCAAATTAGATAATTTCATCAAACTATTATGTTCCTTAATTCCTAAATCACTCTAAACAATATTACCAGTTTGTGTCATTGAAAAAGGAACCTACGTCCACTGAAGCTCCAAACCTGCAATTATTCTTTTCATTTTCTTCTATCAACTTTAATGTGACTTGGTTATGGAATAGCACATATATCCTAGAGGTAGATCAGAAGTTAGAACTCTCTCTGCACGGCAGTTTGCTTTCAACATTGATTGTTAACTTTTATGCATAATCCCTTTAGCTTTCTCCCATAATTTTTGCTAAAAGAAGTGAATTAAGTTCTGAACTTGTACTAATTATATTGACGGCTCTTCTAAATCCTCTCTACATGGCAGCAGTGGCCAAAGCTTGCTAATCTAGATCTACACATGAGAAGAGCATGTCTTCACTCTGACTCTATGACGACGGGTGGATGAGGGGGTGCATGGCTGTGTGAGGCAGCCCAGGCGCTGCTGGTCGTGTAAATGGGGGACATCAATTACAATTGGAATTGCTGAGAATAAGGTTAGAGACATAACCTTGGCTGAGCACATTATTGTTTTTACAAGTATAGATGCCTATGACCCAAGGATCATAATTATTTATCTTGCCGACTACAGAAATTGTTACTTAATGGAGTGTACAAGAGAATCCTTATCAATTCTGGTGTGACGATGACCGAAGGGGAAGGAAGCATAGTTGTTGCTCATACTTCTAAAGTTACTCGACCAGATGGTTCAAAGCATAGCACACGGCAAAACACATACTGATTGATAAGTTTTCCACAAGAAAATTTTATATTAGCTCCTATGTTGGTTCTTGTACTTGTGTCTCCTCAGTTTCATAATGCTTATATTTCTTCCATCACATTTACTGATTGTGATATTCTTTAGATATGGCTGCACACGAATATTTTTTAATCTTTCCATCAATACTGAATATGTTAAAAATCTATAAGCCAGTTAGTTTGGCATATTTTATCTCTCTTTGGGTTATCAAGGAAATATTACATTCAGTATTTTCTCCATTCTTCTGGATTGTTCTAAACCAACGTGAATATTCAGAGCTGGCTATTACTTCCAATGATGCTTTAATTTTTGTGGAGCTTTCAAAACGTGTTGTGATTCTTTGTGTTGACAACTTCATGCTCAAGACCAAGCCCTCCATCAAGGTTCGAGAAATATCACTCTGGAGATTGGAGAAGATTGTGATGAGATTAGAATTGGCATCTTAGTTAGTAATATATATGAAGGAATTGTATAACTATTTATATTGCTAACTGGGATTGCGATCAGAATTTATTGCTTTACTAATTGGATTTGTTTTTTTAGGGTAATTTATTGATGATGGATTCTTGCGCAATACATGCTACCACACTACACTGAACAAGATCGGATTTTCTGTTTCCAAGTAGTATATTTGCAGCGGCGAGTTGCAGCTGACCATTGATATGTTTCCAAGTGAATTCAAGCTGCTACTGAATGAAAATTCGGAGAGAAATGATTATTTTTCTTTCTTTATGGTGAATGCTATTGTGGTGGCTGATGTGGTTTGTAATCTGACTTGTTTATTTACTGTATGTCTGCTGGTGGTAAATTCTTGCACCTGATTCTTGCACCAAATAACAGATGAATTGATGAGCACACTGCTTAAATGGTGAGCTCACGGACCGACAAAGTTGCTTGTGGTGTGGTGCATGCATTCTACTATGTGCAGCTGCTGGTACTTGGTGTAACAACAATTTAGAATATTCTTCAGTCTTAAGGTTTAAGCATTGGTTTCAGACTCTCAATACTCTTTGCCTGACAACCTCAGTAGAAAGGATCACAGCTTAATGCTTTCAATTATAACTCTTGCAGAAAACAAGCATACATGTACAACGTACATGAGGATTGAGTTTTCTTATGCATTACCTAAAGCACAGTTCGTGTTCTGCAGTGCTATAATTTTGGAGAGGCAGCAAGGAAAAGGAGATGGTTGTCCAACCAGCTATAGATGCGAAGGCCAAATTAGTATCAGGTCGTGATCTCTGAAGGGAGGAGGGCAAGCAGGTTGCTGGACTGTCTCCGAAGCAGATTTGCCATTCCTAACCGCGGTAGCCGCCATAGTGATTGGTCAAAGGATCAAAGCATATGGCGCGAGGAAGTTTTGGCTACCACGATGATCGGGAATTCAGGACCCAGGAGTCGCCCTCGGCTGGTAGGTAACTTGCAGGGACGAGTTCGGTCGGAGGCGGACGTGTTTTGTAAAATACCCGCAGATGCACGTCAGTCGCTGGAGTTGGATCCGATGGCTGTCGACAGAGGGACACAATGCTTCACAGAGGTGTAGGATATGCCACGCTGTTGAAAAATCTCTACTTCTTGAAATTTCATATTGCGCCCCTATTTTCAAATAGATTTGTTGGTTATTTTTTCTTTCTATAGAGATACATATGATTTTTTTCGGGGTGAGACTCATACAAGTTAACACCAGCATTTTATATCCAGCAAGACATGTACTCCCTCTGTTTGGGTTTATACATCAGTAAAGACTTTTCAGTTAATCCAAGATTATAGATCCAAAGCAGTTATTTCTTAAAAAAAATCGTTTCTAATTACTATGATTAATTACTACATTGGGCATGGAAGGCACATGCAGGGTCGTCGTTGTGGCTTACTTTTGCTGGTCGATATGTAGTGTACACCTATTGGCTTGTAGAGATTTCTTGAAAGTTTTGTTATATTCTTTTATCTGATGACGGATAATAATCAACAAGTGCGTCCTCATTGGTTTTCAACATGTGAAGTACCTCAATCTTTTCTTTGAAAGAATTCTTCCTTTCTTTTCTTTCACGGGATTTATCTCTGGTTTGCAAACTATGGTGTTTCCTACTAATGAACTTTTATTAGGATATGGTATTGATAGTATTTTTCATGTTATGGTTGCATACTGGTCTCTCGGAACAATATACATCACAAGTTAAACAGTGAAACATTCTACTGTTGTGTTATCGTGATAATCCTCGCTGCATCAACTCTGATACCCAATTCAAGTGTACACAAGAGGAACATCACCTCACACATTTCAACTACCTGCTCCATGTATGCCCACTTAAAGAAGGCACGTTTGTTGCCACATTACCTACTTTCCTAGCTGGAGCTTCCCCATGCTTAGCGCGTCGAACGGAGAAAAGAAGAAGAAAGGGAACCGCTTCAGTCCCAGACAGTAGCCCAATAAAACTCAAAGAACAAACATGTTAGCGTAAATAGCCAAAGCGGGCGCAGCAAAGCGCGCCCTCTCCTTCTAGTATATCTAATGCAGCCAAAACTGTTTGCAGGACATTGTAGATTAGACCAGGGAAAGTGACACCTGGCTTGCGACATGCTTGATCACATGCAGGCAGAGAGAAATCGTATCCACGATACAATCCTTGGACTAAAAGTGTAAATAAGACCAGGTAGGAGCACTTAGTGCATGTCAGCAGGGAAAATAGCCTGGCAAGTAGGAGCACTTAGTGCATGTTAGGGGGGCGACCCCGACCCCCCCCCCCCCCCCCCCCCCCCCCCAACTGAAATATCGTCTTGTAGTCACTTTTTTTAAATTCTTATAGGCTTATGTTTTTTAGTTGTGTTCTTCTCTTAGTACAAAAATCATAAATTAGGAAAAGCGGCTAGATTCGCAAGAGAGAGAAAAGAAAAAGGAGAAGCGGGAACAAATGATCCTATTTTAAGTGTTGCAAGTTATACATACGAGGTATAACTGCTCAATTGAAATCTCACCACATATAGAACGGATCGGACAGAGTACTGTGTTTAAGAGTTCTGAGGCGTAAAGTGCAGCAAAGCCAGCATCGCAATTCTGCAACGAAAAGTCATGTATGCAATGCATATTTTACTCTGCTCTATTTCCATTTACACGCACAACATGAACACACTAGGCTCGTAAACACACTCTGCTTCACATCAGAATTGTTCGCTTCTGCGCACGTTGATCATCTCAAAGCCTAACGGAAGTGACGGAAGTGGCCACGGTGGTCGTCCCCGCCGTCGCCATGTCCGTCATGGTGGTGGTCGTCGTCGAGGTGGCCGCGGCGGTCGGGCTGGATCCAGCGGCCGTCGGGGGCGCGAACCATGCCCTTGTTCTCGTCCTGGCGCCAGAAGGGCGGCACGCAGTGGTGATCCTTGAGGAAGTCGGACGCCTTGTTCACCAGCGCCGGGTCCCGCCCGCTCGCCAGCACGAACCGCTCCCCGCTGCCATGGTGCCTGCAGCAGCAAATTCAGATTCAGATTCACCAGTCAAATCAGAGTAGTTGATGATGACGACTGTTCATTGACAACGAAGCGGTTTGTATGAAACGAAGGGTTCCTTTGTGCAGTACGTACGCCAGAGAATTGGTTTTATTGCGATACATTGTGACCCAGTATTCAACTTGGCCTGACATTGCTCTGACGTACGGCCTCACATTTCGATACAGTATGTTTTAGTTGGTTGGTGGCTTGGTGCAATTCAGGTTTGAAGTGTGAGGGCATCTCCATCCGTGCCCCCAGCGCCCCCCAAGAGGCTTTTTAGGTTCGGTTTTAGGCTCGGATAGTCAAAAAGCGTCGAAATTCTCCTAGTCGTGCCCCCCAAGAGGCAAAATAGCGCCGTTTTAGCGCCGGCGCACCCAGGCCGAACCCAATGCGCTGGGTTTGGCCTGGGGGGCGATTACATGCGAGCTGGCCCAGTGTCATCCACCTACCGCTTTTCTCTCTCCTCCTTTTCTTCACTCCCCACCCACGTGCCCCTCTCTCTCTTCCCCCACCCACCCATGCAGCTCTCTCCGCCCAGCTCCGGCCACGCGCCAGCCCAGCTCCGTCGCGGGGAGAACCGCGATTTTTTTGTGCTTCTTCTCCACCTCGCGGCGCTCTTTCTCGCGCCGAATCGATCGGCGCCGCCGAGCTCCCATGCCCGTGCCCGTGGCCCGCCGAGCTCGCGTGCCCGTGCCCGTGGCCGGACCTGGCGCTCGCGCTCGCGGCCGGGACGGAGCTGGCGGCCCTCGCGGGGAGGTGTCTGGCTCGCGACCGAGGCCTGGGCCAGAGCTCGCGCTCGCGGCGCGTGGCCGGCGTCCTTCGACGGGGATGGAGGCGGCCGGCGACGGGGCTCGACGGGGATGGGGGCGGGGCGGAGGGCGCGGCCGGGGGCGGAGCTCGCCGCCGGGGCCGTGGCTCTCGCGGCCGGAGCTCGCCGGGGGCGAGGGACGCGGCTCGGAGGACGGAGCTGCTGGACGCGCGGCGTTTTCTTCTCTTTTTTTTTTTTTTTTTTTGACTTTTCCTCTCTTGGGGTGGGGTGCGGCTGGGAAATTGCCCACCCCAGGAACTTGTGTTAGCGCCGTTGCCCCCCCCCCCCCCCCCCCACCGAGCCTAATTTGTGCCGTTTTTGCCTCCTGGGGGGGCTTGACGGCTGGAGATGCCCTGAGGTAACGCTGCGATGATCTGGTCCGTCAGGCAGCTTTATTGGAGAGGTCCAGGTCGTCTGCGCAAAGTCAGCTAGCGAATCTCAATCGGGTTCTCACGGAGAAAATTACAAGGATCTACCACAATTGGGGCTCTGACAACGAGTCAGTACCAATTGTGGTGATTTTTTCAAGTCAGTACCAACTCTGGGACTAACCACAACAAATCGCACCGATTTCTATCTAACTGCATATTAACAGCAGTACTGACCGAGAGGTCCCACCTGTCAGGGCTGACTAGGCAGCACACGTGGACATGAAGCTGAGGTGGCCGTGGGGCCCACCTGTCAGCCCCATATTTTCCCTGGATGCGGGCGATCAGAGCGCGGTGCGCGCCGGTGATCTCGCGGTACCGCACGCCGCCCTGTGGTCGCCATCTTGGGCCCGGTAGCTTGCCGTCGCGGAGCGCGGCGTCGTAGAGAAGTTTGAGGTGGTCAAGGTCACGGAGGGAATCGCTGAGCGCCCCCACGGACTGAAGAAGGTCGGCTCGGGCGCGGAGCGCCGGATGTACGCAGGATCCAGAGCGAGCGCGCGGTTGCAATCTGCGATGGCGTCTGCTGCGCGGCCGCCAGCCTGGAAGGAAGCGGCACGGCCGACAAGGCACGCGGCGGCGAACGTGTGAGGAAGCACGCCGCGGCGTGCCTCGAGTATCTTGGAGAAACGGCGAACGGCCTCCGCCGGGAGGCCCGCGTCGAGCGCCGCCATGGCCGCCGTGCGGCGCCGTAGCAGGAGCTTCACGTGGGCGAGGAGATGGGACACGGCCTCCGACTCGAGCTTCACGTGGGCAAGCATCTCCGCGACCTCGCGGTAACGCCGCAGGGTGAGTAGCACGCGCGCGCGCAGCTCCAGCGCGGCCTCCATCCTCGGCGACCGCAAGACTCACCGGCGAGGGACGCAGACGCCGCCTCCGAAGTCGGCTCGAGATCTATGGCTCTCGCCGTCGCGGGTGGGGCGGAGGCTGGCGGCAGATGGGTTCCCGGCGGACGGCTCGCGGGCCACTCCAAGGCGGTGACCGGCCTCGCGGTGCCGGCAGGCTCCGGCGCCGCCGGGAGCACTAGGACCTGCTCGCGCTCGCCCCCGCGCCGCCGAAGGAACTCGTCTGCTCCAGGACTCCAGAGCACGCGGGCTTCCTGGGGTCATCGGGCCACGCCGCGCCACATGGGGATGCCGCGCACCTGGAGTCGCCGGGACGCCGCTCGATCTCGCTTCCCGGTGCTCCTCCCACGTGGCCGCCGCTCAAGCTCCCTTCCCAGTGCTCTGCTCCTCGTCGCCGGCGAAGAGGAGGCCGAAGTCGACGGGCGTTCGCCGGTGCTGGAGGCGGACGGCCAGAGAAGAAGGGAAGGTGGAGGAGCTCCCATGGACGGTGGTGGAGAAGCTTACTCTCCGTGCAATCCCCTCACCACGGCCGGCCACGCGGGCCGCCGCGCCTCCGGCCTGGAGCTCTGCCGTCAGGGTTGGTGAAGAAGAAACATGAGAGGAAGAAGAGAGGAAAAGGGGAAAATATGGGTCCGACAGGTGGGCCCCACGGCCACCTCAGCTTCATGTCCACGTGTGCTGCCTAGTCAGCCCTGACAGGTGGGACCTCTCGGTTAGTACTGCTGTTAAAATGCAGTTAGACAGAAATCGGTGCGATTTGTTGTGGTTAGTCCCAGAGTTGGTACTGACTTGAAAAAATCACCACAATTGTCAGTACCAATTGTGGTAGATCCTTGTAATTTTCTCGTTCTCACGCCTTCGGCTTCGCTGTCTTGGTCACGACAGCGCGATGACACGTTGGCTTGGGTTAAGAACTGTAGCCAGATCCACGGATTGAGTGAGCTTATGTTTGTTTAACATAGCCATGGCGCACATGACAGTCGACAGATGAGTATTACAAATGGACATGATGCATAATTAAGTTGAGCATTACGTACGCTAAGCATCGGTCCTATTGACTAAACCCCACCGCATATAGTATCAGACATTCACAACACGACCCAGCGTCCCTTTTATAAAATGTACTAATACTACATAGATCTTGTCGTATTGTCTGTGTCAGTTTATTAATCACTTCTGCTGTGTACGTAAGCCGTGGTTAGTTCTGGACTTAAGGCTATTTAATTAGTCGGTATTAGGGAAAAAGGTAATATTGGTCGGCACAAAGTTACTATCGTTGTCAAGACTCTCAACCGCGACCTTATCCCCTTGCTACAGTGCAGAGGGCGATTTTTGAGCTCGTCGTCGTCAATCCACCTCGCGCGGCGGCGATCCGTGGGATTCCTCCGTCTCCGGCGGCTGCTCCGGCAGCGGGAGGCTGGGGAATCCCCGGATCTCGCCATGTACATAGTGTTGGGTTAGAGGGCGTTCCTGCCGGCGGCGCTGTGGAGGTGGTGGCGTGGTCGGCGGTGGTTTTGGGGGCGGCGCTTCCCCTCTCTGCTGCGTGTGCAGCGGGGCGCTCGCCGTCGTCCTGGCGTTCGCGGATCTTCGGATTCCTCGGGCGGTCCAGGCCTCTGCTTCGGGTCGACGTATCGGCGCCGTTGACCTGGGGTTCTGGGACTCCGGTCCCCCGGCTCTGTCGTCGTCACGCCGGCGCGTCCTCCAGCGGCGGTGTGGAGCCGGGGTGGTGGTGTGTAGGAGGTAGAAGCGGCGTCTGCGAGGAGTCTCTGCTGGCTTCGCCGGGTTTGGTGGCCGTCGGAAGGTGGTGCTGCAGGCGGTGGAGGGCGCTGGCCGTGTTCGTTCTTCGAGCGAGGTTTCGTCACCCAGTGACGGACGACTTCTGCGGCCTTTTCCAGGTGCGAAGGTGCTCTCGGGAAAAGGTAAGAAGGTGGTGCAGCTTCATCGACTCCGGCGTCGGCGGCGGCGATGTTTTCCTCTGTAGCTTTCCTTCCTGCATATGTTGCTCTGTATTGCTCGAGTATCTGTACTCGTTCTCTGTGTAATACATATGCAGTTCTCTAAAAAAAAAAGTTACTATCGTTGTCCTTGGCCTTTTCCCTGAAGATCAGTGATCCAACTAACCAAGACCGTATCATTTGCTCATGCATGTACGGCTCGGCATGGTTAATCTGATATGTCCCACGTAGATATTGATAGACATGTCTAGAATAATATCGTAGCAAACGACTGTCTCGATCCAAGCGTAATAGTTTAAGCAAAAACCAAAATGCACATGCTTCATGCAGACACGTAACCTATACGCTCTCCTTAAATTTTGACCCATCAAAATCGGGTCCAGTGACCTGTCCTTCCGGTTTATCATTGGTCATTAGCACTGCCAATTATATGATTTGACTGCCTCAATTAGATTCCAATGTAGATGTCATTTTGTAACTGCTCGTGGTTGTCAGCTCAAGCTTTACGTCGTGAGAGCTACTAGCACCAATTTTAAGTTTTACTTCTACTTGAGCCACGTCCCCATTGGTTGGTACCGAGGTGACAACGAGAGCATTATTATTTTGGAAAGCAAGATCGTCGACGGGAGAAAAATGGAGGTGCATGATCGGTGATCGATGCCGACGTGGGATGAGCGAACGTACCCGTCGAGCAGGTGGAGGTGCGCCTCCAGGTTGTGGGAGCACCCGGGGTCGAGCGTGTCCTTGAGGAACGGTGACCGCTTGTGGTCGAGGGCGAGCTCCACGCCGACGTGGCTGTAGCACCATGGCATCCGCAGCCCCTCCGCCACCCGCCGCACCAGCTCCGGCACCCCCTCGTTGAGGAAGATCCCCGGCATCCTTGTCACGTTGTCGTGCACGTTCACCACCCGCAGCGCCTTCACCCCGAGCTTCCCTTCGAACCGCTCCCGGAACCGCCCGTTCCCCACCCGCGGCCCGGAGAAGGAGTACACGCACACCGCCGCCCTCTGCTCCTTGCCGCCGGACTCGGAGATCAGGTTGGCGCCGGACTCGGCGATGTCGTAGGCGCTGAGGATGGCGAGGGAGCTGCCGAGGCTGTGCCCCGTGACGCTGATGCTCACCTCCTCGCCGAGCGCGGCGTAGTGGCCGACGAGCTTGCGGACCTCCAGGAGCACCTGCTCGCGCGCCGAGTACTTGCAGAAGCGGCACGAGGGGTCCTTGTCCGTGTACAGGTCCACGAACCCGGACTCCACCTTCACCTCCGGGTCCGGGCACGGGATGCCCTCGTCGGCGACGGGCCGGAGGAAGTCCATCAGGTCCGACACCCACTCGAGGCGCGTGATGGTGCCGCGCCACGCGATGGCCACGTCGCGCCGCCCCAGCCGCGCCGACTCCTCGTCGGTGGACACCGCCACGTACCCGATCCAGTTCGCGCGCTGGCTCCACACCTTGGCGTCGGCCCGGGACTTCTTCTGCTGGGAGAAGAAGTTGGGGAACCGGAAGTTGGAGGTCGCGTAGAGGTACCGGGTCACGGCGTACCCCCGCGCCGCGTCCGGCATGCCGAGCCGGTCGAAGAAGGCGCGGCGAGGGTACTTGCAGCTGCCGCAGTACCGGGACGACAGGTCGTAGTCGAAGGCGTCGTAGCAGGCCTGCGCCAGCTCGCCGTACCGGATGAGCTCCGACCGGAGGAGCGGGTCCATCGGGTCCAGGAGCCCCGACCAGTCGTCGCGGCCGTGGATCTCGCGCCACCGCGCGGCCAGCTCGCCCTCCTGCTTCTGCGCTCCGCGGCAACGGACAGATGGCGCATCTTCTTCTTCGGTGGTGACGTTGTGCTCGAGCTGGCCGACGAGGGACGCGACGGCGTCGTCCCTCGTGGCCGCGGAGGGGAGCTGTGATCTTTTGCTGCTGCTGAGTGGTCCGCGTGGGGATTGAGCTCGTCGGAAGGAGATTTGTGCGTGGGTGGTGGTGGCGGCGGTGCCGCGGTGGGGGAGAGAGGAGAGCTGCGCGGAGAGGTCGCGGCACGAGATTGGCGCCATTGGAGAGGCGATCGCTTGGTCGTCGGGAAATGGACACGCGGAGAGGGACAAGGCGCAAAACGCTTTTAAGCCCTCGGGCCCTCGGACGAGCCGGGTGGACCTCCCAGCCCCCAGGCCACCAAGCCTTGAAATGTCTTTGCCAAATTTTATAGGAGTATTTCATAATTATTTTCATAGAACTGGTATGAGAGAATTTTGAGATCTGCAAACTTCAGCGAGTAAACTCTCAAATTATTACCTGTTGACGATGTCCCTTAATGAGTTTTTTCTAATGGTTTATCATAAAATATAAATAGTGCTTATATATGTCCTATCCTTTCGAAAACTCGGAAGAGTGCCCGAGCTCGCTTGCACCTGCGATTTGCACTACAGCAGCCATCGCATGCTCATTTAAAGCACTTGGTATTAGAAAGTGTACACATATTTGTGGGGCGTATCAAATACCTGTACCGACCACAAGGCAGTTGGCATGCGCGGTCATTTATTGAGCCAGCACGGTCATTCCTGGACCCTTCTCTCGCAAGGAACAATGAAAGGTGGAAATATTTATTGTCTGTTTTAACTTTTAAGCCCACGAATGTTATTGAACCCATCATTATTTTAACCACCTAGAATATTTTAAAAAACATCATGATTTCCTTTTGAACGTGTGAACATTTTCTGAATCCCGTGCAACTATTTTTATCAACCATGAACAAATATTTTTGAAACAATGAACCTTTTTTAATCCCACAATATTTATTTAAACCCTTAACATTTTTGGAAACCAGGTGAATATTTTATTGGTACAGTGAAAATATTATCTAAGCCATGAATATTTTTCTGAATCCAGTGGAAATATTTTCTTGCCCCGTGAATGCTTTTTTACCATGACAAGTTTAAAAAAACATGAACACTTTTTCGAACCGTAAATATATTTTTTGAACATTTATTTTAATTTAACCCATAAAAATATAGAACCATCTGAAATGTTTTTTTAGAACTAGTGAAAATTTTATAATCGGTGATATTTTGGAACAAGTGAACCGTTTAAAAGTGAACCTTATACTGGAGCCAATGAAAATATCTTTTAACGCATGAACATTTTTTGAATTATGTGAAAGTATCTGTTTTAATTCCTCGAATGTATTTGAACCCATCCATTTTTTTTACCCCTAGAATATTTTAGAAATCGCACGATTTCCTTTTGAACATCCAAACATTTTCCGAATACCGTGCAACTATTTTTGCGAACCACGAACAAATATTTTAAAACCATGAACATTGTTTTCGAACCCACAAATATTTAGTTAAACCCTTACCATTTCTTAACCAATTGAACATTTTATTGGAACCGAGAACATATTTTCTAACCTGTGAATATTTTCTTAATACCCTTGGAAGTATCTTTTTAAACCCCTGTTTTTTAAAAAAAAATCCTAGAATATTTTTAATAATCACATGAATTTTTTGATCCTTTGAACATTTTCGGAATGATGTTTGCAAATATTTTTGTGAACCATGAACATTTTTCTAAGCGCCGTGAACATATTTTTCAGACACCATAAATATGTATTTAAACTATTAATATAATTTATACCTTGTGAACAATTTTTGAACACATGAATTTTCTTCAAAATATAAACTATTTTCTCAAAACGAAACCATTATACATTTTTTAACATATGGACAATTTTTAATCATGAAAATATATTTCATAAAAAACAACGAGAAATAGAAAGGAAAAAATACCAAAAAATTGAACGAAAATGAAAAAAAAACAGGAAAAAAGGAGCAGGAAATAAAAGAATGCAAAGAATAGAGAAAAGAAAATGCCGCACCAGGAATCACACGGACATGTTGTCCATCTACTTATCCTGCGCAGTAAAATGTAAAAAGAATGCAATGAAGCTCCATCGCCACTCCCCAATAAATGCCCACGCATTTACTCAACCTCGCATGGTACGTTGTACCAGAAGTCCAGAACGGCAGAACCATACAAATACGCCTCTACAACTAGGGATGAAAACGGAGCGGATACGGACGGAACTGAGTGGTGCCACATTTGTTTTCATATTTTTTTACGGAAGCGGAAACGAATACAGAAACCCCGGAAACAAATACGGAAACAAATATTGTCGGAAACAGATACAGACCGAATACGGTGCGGACACGGAACAGAAAGCAGATGTCTGCCGGAACCAAGAGACCCCTTCAATAATGCAGGAAAACTCTACTAAACCAACAAACTTGTCAAATTTATAAGATGAAATAAAAATATAAGCATATATCATGATTAAATAGGGCCTAAACATGGTTGCTTTAATCTTTTTTTATTCAGATCTAAGTTATGCCTAAATGTTCCCACTAGAATTCCTGGTCCTGCTAGATTTGTAAAGCACTACGTAGTAAAAATGGAAAGTTCCGTATTGCCGGAAACGGAATTTCCGTTTCCGTGGTCATTCCGCCGGAATACGCTGTTCCGTTTCCGTTTCCGTTTCCGCATAAAAGTTTCCGTTTCCGTTTCCGTTTTGCAAAATTCCGCTTCTGTTTCCGTATTTCCATTCCGTTTCCGTTTTTCCGCGGAAAAGTCAGAAAGATTCCGTTCCGTTTTCATCCCTATCTACAACAGGGTGGCGAGAGACCAGCCAGTACCGCGTCGGCACGTCTCCCAGGAGCGAGCGAGCTCGAGCTCACAAAATCCGCCTCCCTATCCTTTTTCTTATATTTTTTCAATGGGTTTCAAAGAGTTTGCAGTGGCAGATCATATTGCACCTTTTCACTTTACGAGTTTACGAAGATTCTTATAAAAACTTTTCAATGAGGTAATATATACACAAGATTATATTTCATACCTCCTATTTTCCACACTTGTGTCATGTGAGTACTTGCTTTCGTACATAGAGTTTTCATATACTTATTGCTTATACTAGATGGGGATTTTTACATTATATAACTTGGCTTGTATATCCCAATGATAAGCTTCCTCAAATGCTCTAGGTCTTAATCAAGCAAGTTGGATGCACCCCCATTAATTTTATTGGACTTTCGATTATAGGACTTTCTCTTATCAATCACTACTACTCTAATACTTTCGATTATAGGACTTTCTCTTATCAAATGATCACTTGCAGCTGTTTGAGCCTTTCTTTCTTTGTTCTTCCAAATCTTCATTAATTAATATTCTATTTGCCATAATCTCATGGTGCTAAGACCAAGGCTCACACTTAAGAGTTGTGTTAATATCGAAACAGTTGAAGCGGGGAGAGTATGTTAGATTCACCTGACTTAATTTTGGTTTTGCCACAATAAGATTTGTTTGATGCTTAGTAGAGGTACTGATGCTTTTACATTTGAGACATAATTTGACTCTCTTATTACTAATCTTTGTGTACAGTTTTCATGTCTCCAAAGCATTGATCCAAAAAAAGGTTTTAAGTTGATTATCTATATGGTTTGATGATTGTTTGTTTGATGTCAACTACAGACAACTGATTTGAATCATTTTTCTCAACTCATATGTTTTACATTACCTGATGAATATCATGTTTGGTAGCATTCAACCTTAGAAAATTATTTTGTTTATAATTTACCAACTTGAGGACAAGCATGAATTAAGCTTGGGGATGTTGAGACATCAAAAACAAATATATAATTTTTATTGTTTCATGCTACTTTTATATCATTGCTACATGTTTTACTATGGTTTTATAGAATTTATTGGACTAACCCATTAATCCAGTGGCCAGTGTCAGTTTATGTTTATTTGTCTATGCATTACAGAAAAATGCAAAAATAAACTTTCTCGGAAAAAATATGAAATAAATACCATATTTCTTTCGGGAGAAATAAGCCACCGAGCTAGAAGCTGGACCACGGGAGGGAAACCAGGAGCCCACACGGGCTTGGGGCGTGGCCCAGAACGCGCACACAACCCGTGTGCGCACCTCGGGCAGCACCTTACGACTGAAGGGTTACGTGCATATTTTTTTCGTCCTACGTAAACGCCAAGATCTATCTATGAAGATATGATGCACACAATATGCTAGATCTAGTACTTACAAACACCATAGCGGAAGTTGGCGTTTGTCGATGACGATGTCGGTGAAGGCTGATGAAGATTCTCACCACCAAGCCTGGTGGTGAGAATGTCGCCGACTCCCTCGCTAAGGATCACACGTGTAATCCCTCTGCTAGTATCCACGCGTCTACTACGCCAACCCGTCAGTGTTGCGCCGTCCAGGAGTCGACGTCGACGATGAGAGACAACCTTTCAGCGTAGTAGTAGTGTTATATCTAATCGACTAGATTAGATCTATATGAGATAGTAGAGAAGTTCTCAACACATGAGATCTAGAGAGAAAAGCTCTGGAGAGGACACCTCAATAACTGACAAAAAGACACTTACGTGTTCTGTCCAAGGCACGGGCTGCGCGGCTGATGTCCCGACCCCCGGAGCTGCGGCACTCATAGCTTTGGCCGTCTCAATAGCACTAGTTGCGGCTGCTGATTGAACGACTTCTGGAGTCACATGAGTGGCTTCCGGGTGCTCTGCAGTTGTCATCTTCTCGGATGGGGGAGTCATCGGGCGCACAGTCTCAGCACTGCGAGTGACAGAGGAAATACAACATAAGCAAGACTATCAACAAGCAGAAACTTGAGTACAAAAAGTTCAGACGCATACCTGTGCTCTTCTTCCTCTTCGCTATCAAGGTTGTCAAAATTGGGACCTCCAAAAAGTAGTTCCTCACCCGACTGAGGAGGAGGAGCCGAGCTCAACGGGCTCACGTCCAAAGGAGCAGCTGTGGTCGTAGGAGACGAGCCCGAGTCTCCGTCATCTCCCACATCTGATTCCTTCGCGGGTGAACTCGTGGAGGAAGACACAACTCGGGCCGCCCGACGGCGCTTGCGAGTGGGAACGTCGCTCACATCATCAGTCGTGGCAAGCTCCTTGTCCTGTGCTTCCTCTACCCCTTCCTCTTCGACCTCTTCTGTTGGAGATGTGGTAGCCGAAGGTAGAGGCGATTCATCTCCTCCCTTCGCTTCTACCGTTTGCACCTCTGTTTCATGAGTCGGGCCATCTTCGGGAAGAGGAGGAAGGGTCGATGCAGTCGAGTGGCCCTGCATAACAAAATACATCAGTCGAACGTCACAAAGATGCACAACAAAGTGGCAAAATCAGAAGATCATAAACTTGATAGTTCACTAACCTCCTCCAAAGGCTTATCAGGACGATAAGGGTGACAGGGCAGTCGACGTTGCAGGGCTCGCTGGACTTTGTGCTGGTGATGGACCGCACATGCGACACCAGCTCGCTCTTCGACAGCTCCTCCTTGCTCATTCGGGTGGCGTCGAGTGCACCCTCATACTCCCACATGGGGTGGGCGCGAATGCGGAGCGGCCATACCCGCATCTTCACAAAGGTGGCAATCAAATGCACACCCGTTACGCTGCCCAGCAGCTCTCCAATCTTCGACAGCAGAGGCGCCGCTTCTGCCTTTTCTTCAACTGACAGCGGGTGGTCCCAGGCCTTCGTCCTCGCGACTATACCAGCAGTCGAAAAGGGCGGGACTCCTTCCTGGTCGACGCGCACATAGAACCACCTTTTCCTCCACCCTTGCGCCGAGTCGACTGGCTTCAGGGCGAAGTAACGGGTGTCGCTGCGCACCTGGATCCCGAAGCCGCCAACAGGATAGGTGCGGCCGCCTCGGTTGTTGGGTCGGACCATGAAGATCGACTTCCAGAGGGCCCAGCTGGGAGAAACTCCCAAGAAGCACTCGCACAAGACCATAAAACAGGCAATGTGCATAATGCCATTCGGGGTGAAATCATGGATTTGCACCCCGTATGCATACATCAATCCACGAACGAAGTTGTGGAAGGGAAGAGAAAAACCCCTAGGCAGAAACTCCGCAAAACAAACGCGCTCGTTAGCGCGAGGCTCGGGGAGTACCTCCTTGGGCGACGGCGCGCGGACGAACAGCTGGTCCGCGGGTGGCAGCAGTCCCTCCTCGCGAAACTTGTCCAAGTGAGCCTCCTTGATGGTGGATTTCGTCCAATCGCCGTCGCTCTTCTTGAGGTCGACGGCGGCCGCAGATGCGCCAGCCGCAGTCTTCTTCCCCTTCAGAGCGGCCGCGTCAGTCGCAGGCGCGTCGGCGGCAGAAGCTTTCCTCTTTGGCGCCATGGCGGTGGTGGCTAAGGAGAACAGCAAGAGCTTGGGCGCAAGAGCAATGGAGGTGAGAGGAAGACGATGAACAGGGGCGGCGCGCAGAGCAAATGGCAAAGTAAAAAATAATGCCAGCGCCGTTCCCCTATTTACCACAGATCAAACGCAATCACAACCCTTCATATCCTAATCGTGCGTTACGCACGCAATCTCACCGTACACGTGGCAAACGCGGAGGGCAACCGTCGCCGGCCACTCCGCCCACTACGCACGCAAAAAGAGGAGCCATCATCACGCCTCCGTAAAAAGTGGGCCAGAGTGGTCAAATCAAGTCCAAACGGCACCATCGTTCGGTCAGCGCTGCACAATGGGCCCACCTATGGGTCACGTCCCATCCATCACAGCATAACGCACGCCACCGTGTGTCAGGAAGCGCAGTCGCCAGAAACGTCATCCCTGACGTCATTGCAAGCATCCGCTCAGAAATACATTCGAGTCCGCCCAATACATATTGGTCACTCGACTGCCTTGTTTGGTTTGGGTGTGAAAAAGCAATGGTAGGTCAAAATTGGTCACTCGACCGTTCCTTCGACTGAGGCATATTACTCCCATCGGGAGCGTATCAAAAAATTCTTCGACTAGAGATGCTCAAGATAATGATTTTGAGATTATCCTCCATTACAAGTAATAAAACACAATCTCGGGGGCTACTCCCATCGGGAGCACTGTCGTGCACCCGATAGAATTACGGCAAAAATTTCTTCGATTAACATATGCAGGGTAAGAAGATTTTGAGATTATCCTCCATTGCAAGCAATAAAGCACAATCTCGGGGTACTCCCATCGGGAGCGCTGTCGCGCACCCGATAGAATAACGTCAAAGTGTCAGTCGACAAAAGAATCGACTCAGTTCATATACAAAATCATACTCGAAACATTCCCGAGTTGCGTCCGTCGCAAATACCTCGGATGCTGCACGCATAGTGCAAAGGTAAGACCCGCCGAACTTTCGAGCTGGGCTAAGGACCGTTCCAGCAACGTCAATCCTTATACTTTCCGTGTCAGCAGACATGATGAAAAATCCCGACGGACGCGTTGGGTAAAATTCAAAGTTATACTGCAGATCGACTCAGTAAGACCTCAGCGGCCTAGTCGAATCTGACCAGTTTGTTCCAGATTCGAGTCTGGTGACTCGAGTTTGATTGAAAGCTAGTAAGGTTTTACCCGAATGTGTAGTTAACCAGTCCCGATCCGTCGAGTGTACTGGGCCTGCTAAGCTATTATCTCTTGATCATCATAAACAAAAACCACAGTCGATGAGATACTCGACATAGCCAACATGTGCTATTCATACAGGAATTCCAATTATAAAAATACAAAGTACAAAGCATATGACGTGCACTTACGAATGATTCCATGCCCGATTCTTCGAGTCAGACAAGTACTCGGGGGCTACTGACAAGGGTATACACCTCGGGTACCCTACCGTGAGGATACCTGGTGCACGTGACGTCTAAGGCCCAATAGCGAAGAGCCAACTCGAAGCCCAAGACAAGAGGCCCAACAAGATGGAGTACCCTCTAAGATTAGACATAGGCATAGTCGGTTTATACTTTCCTTATGTGTAAACTAGGTCGGTTACAAACTCCCGAGACCCAGCCTATTTAAGGGCTGGGAGGGGTGCCGATCTAGGACGAAGCCATACTCGAACCACCAAAGCTCTAGCGAGATCGACATCTCGCCGGAGCCTCCTTGTAACCGCATAATCTCACACGATAAATAACAGACAAGCAGGAAGTAGGGTCTTTACCTCCACCCGAGGGGACTGAACCTGGGTAAATCTTTGCCTCTGCTTGTCAGCCGACGAAACTACCAGTACTACCACGTTCTCTCCCCATAATCTCAACCCTAGGTCCTTAACCATGCGATTTGATGAGTTTACCCCTCGTCAATAACCCTGAGCTATTGTTGTGTTCAACCGTTGGGGGTGGGGGGGGGGGGGGGTTGTTACATAGTGGGAGGCTTCCCCAAGGCCTTGGTGCGCCGACACTAGGAGGCTGGCCGAACCCCTTGCCCAACTCGGATTGAACTCTTAGTCCAACTACGAGTCCCTTTCCCAATACTCCTCCTATTTTTCCTTTTATCTCTTCCTTTAAATATGGCATAAAATAAATCCCACAAAACAAATAAAAGGAATAAAGGCGGAGGTGGTGCGCCGGCCCTAGGTGAGCCCTGGGCCCCATGCGGCTGCACCACCAAGCGTGGCGCAGCCCTAGAGCAGCCATTGCCCCCTCCAACACTCCCCCCTTCCCGAGTTTCCTCTGAAACTCTTCCGGAACCCTGTGACCCCTTTAGATAAAATCATCGACTCTATCCAACGATGCCAGGAACACTTTCTAACATCCCGGGACATCTCATGTCCGCCTATAAATCTCTGGAAAAGCTTTCAGCCTCTCACCAGCATAATATGCCTCCCATAATTACTTCTCCGGAACACCTTCAATTGACATCGGAGTTGTTTCTGAGACATCGGAATAAATCCCACCACTCTCAAACATCACTACGACTAAAAAACACTCTCAATAAAAGAATGACACAGATTAAGCGTGTGACCTGGAAGGTTCGACAATACATATACATGTCTGGAGTACCTTCCGAACCATGGATGCCCATGATGGCTCCTGTGTATTCACGAATAATGAAGGAACCTTTTATGTTTCTCATTATGCTAATCCCCTTAGCTTCACGATACCAGTGATATCACGAGGTGAGAGAATGTGCACTATGTGATCATACCATTCGATCACTACACATCTAACTCGTACCAATATCATTCTCTTTTCCTCATTCATATCTCCGATGTCCTTGTGATAACTCACACTGTGTCTGACCAGACGATTGGTTGACATTGGTGATACTGAGAGGCCCCATAGTATGTATCTCTCCATCGCCTGGAGGAGTAAGTATCGTTCTTGTATATTCTCAGTTCCATTACACACACTTTAGGTTATACCCGAAAGTCACCGCTAAAATCTCCGGTTAGGGTAGACGGTTGATGACGACCAAAGCATAACTGTCAAGATGTGCGGTCACTAGATGATCTCATGGTATAGGGACATAACCAACGAAAACTTCATAATCACTTTGCTAATTCATTAACATCAGATTATCTCTTAGCAAGATCATACACTTGGATCGGTTCAGTACTATTGTTATCCCAACAATATACCCTCATAGTTGATTGACTTATACAAAGTCCATGATCAGGAAAACTTGGTCATCGTACAACATATAAGCTAATCTTAGAGACAAGATTAGGAACACTTATTTTGTTCATATCTCTACACGTGCATGTCGGTTCTCCTTTGAATACTCACTATTCAAATACCATAGCAGTAATAGGATAAAGATATAAACCTTAATAATGAACTTGGAGATAAATAATAACTCAAATATTATTATCTCTAGGGCATACCTCCAACAAAAGGAAAGGAAAATTACAGTGCAATCATTCACTGTTACACACGGGATCCTAGGAAAAATCAAAAAACAATCGGTTCCTTCGTCTTCACTGCCATAGCCGGACGACCTCGAGGTTCTGGTATCAGCGCCGCCGTCAGGGACTCCAGCACTTTGACCTCAGAGAGGTATCCCGGACCGAAATCAAAGATGATCCTCTAGCGAAGGAGGAAAAAAGCTCAGACTCTCTCTACAACCGAGCGTGAAGGGCCTCCCTAGGCCGAGGATAATAGAGGCCAACTCGTGGCGCCGTTTGGGGACTCCGCCAGAGGACGTTGCAGCAACTAGGCGGCACGAACACACGTGCACGCCCCCATCCCGTTGGGAAGCAACCGCAGTAGAGGCCGGCATCTCCATTTCCTCCTCTCCAGCACCATGCCTGTGGAGGAGAAGATGAAAACTAACCAGATATATCGAGCATCGCCCGCCCATCGAGCTTATTCAAGTGCATATAATATGGTGTAAAATGACACCTTTCTGATTTTTACACTAATTATAGTACACTGGATGGAAAATGACCAAATAGATTGAATTTTGTAACTTTTTTTTCTACTTTCGCACATTTAAAAGAAATTCAGCCGGTTTTCAAAATTAACTCTAATTTGAACTGTAAGTGTGTTATAGTTTGCTACTAAAAATTGAGAACAATTATTTTAAGATAACCAAGTAGAAATCTATATAATAGTCACAAAGGATATTGAAAAATTCAAGTTTTTGTTACGAACAGATGTGCTGCTGATTTTGACATTCTTATGAAACAAATGTCAAGAAAATGCAATCTTTTGGCATGTATTCCTTTCATGTGTATTATTTTCCAGGAAAAATTATAAACTTGAATTTTGACTACTTTTCAAGAAAATCCTTCACAAAAATGATATAATTCATGTGCTCATATTTGGCACAAAGGTGCATATTGCCATGCCACACAATATTTCCAAAAGGAATTTATATTTTTTGTATAATAAATATTTCCCCATTTTTAAATGTCAAAATGGGTTTTTATGAAGCAAGTGCAATATATATAGTGCAAATATTTTGGTGCAAAATAGCGCCTATCCAATTTTGATACAAAGCATACAATATTAAACGGGCAATGTCCCAATAGTGTGAAGTTTCTAGGTTTCTCTAGCTACTTTCACACATTTAAATAAATTTTGGCCAACTCGCGAAAGTAATTCAAATTTGAACTGACGGATGTGTGATAGTTTGGTCATACAAAAATTTAAAATCATTTTAAGTCACCCATGTAGGATTCTAGCAATAGCTACAGAGGGTGCAGAAATATTCAACCACTCCCTATGAATAGGTATCATTTTAAGAAGCTATGCAAAAAAGAGAACATACCACATGTATCGTCTTTCTGGTCGGTTGATAGTGTGAGGGATGCACCAGTCACCACATGTGATGCCGACATGTCGATCTACCAAACACCGCACCCTCAGGCCACAATAGAGATAATGAGGGAAGTCATAAATGTGGACAATGGCGACTCTCAAGCTCCCCACAACATTCAGGACAATTTTCCTCACATATGTGTACAGATGAAGCCCACACACACGGTGTTGGCGGTGGTGGTGTTTGTGAGCTCGCCTACCTCGAAGAGGAGCGGCTGAACAAGGCATCACACATCTAGTTTGAAAAGGCGTCTCCAAACCCTGCATCCATTGGTTGATCAATTGCGGGTCCTAATTTCCAATAACATGGTTTTGGTTGAATAATCTGATATTTTGTTATAGTGGATTAAATTCAATTGACTAGCTTTTGGATAGATAAAAAATCTTTGAAAATCTTATAAAATCTTATAATATTATCCCGGCAATTAAAGTAATAATAAGCATTGATATCATTAAAAACCTAAAATTTTATATAGAACATTAACATAATAATGAGCATTGTTGTGTCATTAAAACCTAAAAAAACTTATAGAATATTAGGGTAATAATGAGCATTGATGTCAAATGCCCTATAAAAGCTGATCCCTTTCACCACCCAAAACAACCATACACAACATTTCTAGTAGATCAACGCTGCATCTAAACTAAGATGGCGAGGAGGTCCACAATTTCGATGTTGCTTCTCATCCTCGCATTCATCATGCTTTCACCGGGTACCTATCCATTCTTTCTCATGGATGCACATTTCGTATTTTGGCAATCAAGCTATAGTTAGTTAGGCTTTGTGGTGCAACTATTTAATTAATAGTATATAATATTCCATGGTGTGATATTTTAACCTTACAGATGTGGAAGCTCACTGTCGTGATTATGTGATCCCGCTGACTACTAACTGTACTAATTTAGACTGCGTGACGGCGTGCGAGGAGCTGTTGCAGCGCATACAGTGTCCAGGTTGCAGCGTCACTAATTACACCAGGTGCTATGAAGATGGTTGCGAGTGCGATATATGCGACGATTGATCTATCTGTCTGTGTAATTTGTGGAGATGCATGCTTTACTCTAAATTGAGTTGTGTAAGAGAAGCAGTGAAAGTTTTGTGCTCGGTCTATACCTCTATGTTCCTGGAAAGAATGTGTGTGCCTTAATTCGTCGACGGTCCATACGAGGTTAAAAGAAATAGGATCCAGCTATATATAGATTCTTGTCAAACAAAGGCAAAAATCAACCTATGGATCTCGTCGTTTCCTAGGCCAAGATTGGGCCATGGGTACATGGTAGGTAACTTAATTCCTAGATAAATCTCCAACACGACTGCCACAGGTAAAAAAATAAGACATCATAAATGCCCTGAAAAAAATACGATTCACCGATAGACATGCAGCACACACATCGGCCGTGTGACTTCCGTACACTTTGAGGTGTGACATATATATGGATCTCATCGGCTTCTAGGTCCGGCATCCCAGGGCCACTCTTCGGGGTTGGTAACTTAGGCATCTCTGGCCAGCCCCAAGAGGCCCCAGGATGGAAAAAATCGTCCTAGTCGTGCCCTAGGATCTCCTTTTCGGCCACCAAAACATAAATATTTATCGGTCGTAACTTGTGAAAGTAATCCACTTATACAACTGACAATAGTGCCAGGTGTGTTGGGACACAAGTTTGTTATCTAGTATTTATTTCACGTTGCTAAACGGAGTGAGATAAATTCACACATTTAAGGAAAAATTAGGTTATCTGACAAACCTTTTTGCTTGGAGACCCAACAAATTAACTACGAGACATCATAGCGATGAGACATCAAGACACCACCATCTAAGGCCACGCATCTCCGTGCCAACACCGATGTGTGGACGATGACCGTACAATTAGCTAGCACCAATGCTCTAGCACCGATGTTTTCAAAAGCTAGCACCGATGCTCTAGCACCCAACCGGGAAGGAGGTGCAGAGCATGCGAATGAGAGGCTCTAGGTTAGAAGTCAGGATCACACAAAACGCGTTCGTTTACTGCTCGTACATAAAAGTTTTAGGTGAGCAGATACTCACCTACACCCTCACATTTTTTCATGTTTATCTTTTTTCATGTCTCCCAAACCAAAAATACACATCAAAATTTGTAGGCAAATGATACGTGGATTTGCAAAACATAAAGTTAACCTTTTTAGTGCAATGTAAATATGTAAAATTATTTTTATTCATAACTATTATTATATATATTTACATGGTATCAAAACTTTGCAACCTTTTTCTACACATTTTAATTCTAGTGTTACAATTACCTACAATTTTTCAAATTCATATGTTATTTTATTTGAGAGAAACAAAAAAGAGAAGTTACTACAAATTGTACCTCAGTCTCACTTCCACTAGCCTCTTTACGCCCATCATGGGAACGAGTACACGAGCGCCGGTCAAACCCAGTCGCTTCTGAGCGCCTTCGCCGCCGTGTCCACCACCGACACGCGCGCAAAGTCCTTGGCGGCTCAGTCGAACCGGTGCCAACTCTTCGCCTCCTCCCCTAGCAGCCACCACAACAACATCATGGGCGTCGGCGCGTCGTCGTTGGACGCCGAAATGATTGAGCGCCGTCGGTGGCGCGAGGGGAGTCCTTGGCGTGGGATTGACGCAACATCTACGTGGGACTGGCGTAGCAGGGGACAAGGAGTCAATGACGGCGGCGAAGCAGGAGAGGGGGAGCGAGCGCCGACGCTGGTGCCAGGGAAGTGAATATAGAGGGAGAGGTCTATGGCATGAGGGATGGAGGATGATGAGGCAATAAATTTTACATAATGCATGTATAAAATGTGATGCATAGTTTTAGTGGCATTATTCAAAAGATGGAAATTTGTATTGGTATTCGGAAAATTGTAGTGACATTTATCTAATTAACCCAGAGAAGAATGTTGGCAGCAACACATTTTCCATAAAATTCATGTTCACTTCTTTTGCATTTGATGATTCGAAGTGAAATCAAACGACTAGTATGACCGGTAGAAGCTGCCCGCCGCGCAGCCGTACTCTGCTCCGTCCCCCTCACCCTATCCAACCAAATCCGCAACAAACTCACTCCACCACCGCCACGGCTCCACCTCCCACTCCTCACCTCGCATGCTCGCCTCGCTCTGCTCCGCTGTCCACGCGCGCGCGCACTCCCATCCCTATCGCTCTCCATGTTCGCCGCTTCCACCGCCACCGCCTCCACTGCCCGCCTCCTGTTGCCGCGCCCGCCCGCCGCCTGCCGGGGCCTCCCCTACCACTCCCTCCTCCTCCCACACCGTCGCCCCCGCCTCCGCCCCCGCTGCGCCGTCGCCGGAGGAGGCGGCGGCGCTGCCAAGGAGCCGCCTAGGACGCTGTTCCCTGGCGGGTTCAAGCGGCCGGAGATCCAGGTCCCGGCGCTCGTCCTCCGCGTTGGCGTCGACGAGGCGCTCGGCTCCGGTGTCGCGGTGGCCGCCGCCGTGGCGCGGGGCGTGGGGATCGTCGTGCTCGAGGCCGGGGAGGAGGGCGGCGGGCGCGCGTACGAGGCCGCGCGCGCGCTCAAGGCAGCGGTCGGGGACCGCGCCTACCTGCTGATCGCGGAGCGAGTCGACGTCGCCTCGGCGGTCGGGGCGAGCGGCGTCGTGCTAGCGGACGATGGTTGGTGACTCAATTCTCCTCAGCTCGTTTTGCGTAGCTGCTTGCTTTGATGGACGGGCATCCAGCAGCCAATTTTCCCTATTCAGAATATCGTACTGTGTCCTCGAACTTAAATTTTGCACGACTTCAGTTTATTTTCTAATTTTTTATCCTATCAGTAAATTATAGTACCATCAAGGCATCAACTGCATTGCAACATAAGAGTACGATTATCTGAAGAAGTTCTTATCCCTTTTTTCGTGTGTGCAGGCATTCCCGCTATTGTTGCAAGGAGTATGATGACGAAATCCAACTCTGACTCTATATATCTCCCTATTGTCGCTAGAACCATACGGTCTTCCAACTCTGACTCTGCAAGAACCGCTTCGAGTTCTGAAGGGGCAGATTTTCTTATCGTAAATACCGGAACTGACGACTTCTCGAGTGTTCTTAATGGTGCTGGTGCCCAGAATGTGAAGATTCCAGTTTTCTTCAGTTTAACTGATTTGCAAAGTGAGGGGTCTTATTCCGATACCACATCCAAGCTGTTCCAGTCTGGTGCATCTGGAATAGTTTTGACTCTGGCTGGCATCCAACATCTCACTGACAATATCATAGAAAGGGATTTCTCGAAAGTGGGTGCCACTGATAGAGTGCCTCAAGCCACTTACTCTTCTGCTAGTACGCTGGAAGAAACAAATAATGTAATGGTCCTAACTCGTGAGAAGACAAAAGTTGCTGGATTTACAAAACTGGATGAAAAAGTGATGCAGCTAATAGCGACGGAAAAACCTATTCTCAGTGAAGCTGTTGCTGTTATCCGCAAGGCAGCACCAATGGTGATCATCTAATGTTACACAGTTGGTAGTTAAAGATCCCTGGAGTGAACTCAGTATTATTCATATCATTGTCTCTACAATGTGCTTCACTTGAATGTAATTTTTGGTGCGTTCTGACAGATGGAAGAGGCAGAACTTCTAGTTGATGCTGCTACCCGCCTGAGTGAGCCATTTTTGTTGGTTATTGTGGTAATTTTGTGTTTACATTATATATTGATTATGACATCACCCATGACACCATATATAGATAGTTTGTTTTCTACTACTAAGACACACAATACATAAAAAATGGTTCTTTTGTGATTAATTTCACGTGTCATACGATTCATTTCCCACGAAGAAGCAATTAACTATTCTCTCAGATCCGGAAAAAGTGTCGGGAGAAAAATACATATCACGTACAAACCGTACATATAACGGGCGCCAGTTTTTTCGGAACGGAGGGAGTATTTTTTTCCTAGAAAGGAACACTAGTGTTTGTGTATTGTTTTTAGAGCCATCAAAAGGTATTGACCATGTTGAGTCAACCATTAGCACATGTCATTTAATGCGGGTTTCTTGGTTTTTCCTGTCTCATGAAAAGTGATTGAAACCTCAAATTTTGTCATCTTTTTCTATCTGTGCTTTGTGCATGTCTGTTTTATAAGAGGAGAAATATTTATTCCACTATGCTGATGCTCGTTTCTATGATAGTTAAATCCACTCTTCAGTATTTTTGAAAAATCTATGCATTATCATCCTCATTTAACTATTTACATCCTCGATGGTTAGGCATTTTGCATAAACCAACACAAAGCTCATTAGATTTCGGATGCCGCTGCCTGCTATCATAAGGCATAATCAGTTTTTAATTTTATCATAGTGGTGACAAGTGACAACATGGTCATGCTCTATAGTTGCATAAGCTGAAGTGTTGGTCTTATTATTTATTTGTTGACTGTTGTCATGCAAAACCATTTTCTTTGAATTGAAAAGTGATTATACAGTATACCTTATTCACTACAAAAAATGACTGTATTTCCCCCATAATCTTCAAGCCATTTATCTTACAAACTGCCTTTTTCAATTAATCTGAAGCATTTCCTGCAACGTATCTCAGGGTGAATTTAACTCAGGAAAATCAACATTTATAAATGCTCTACTTGGAAGGAAGTATCTTCAGGAAGGAGTTGTGCCCACAACAAATGAGATCACATTGCTGTCGTATTCAGAGGTTGATTCTGAAAGCATAGAACGATGTGAGAGGCACCCAGATGGTCAATTCACATGCTATTTATCTGCTCCGATTTTAAAGGAGGTAAATAGAAATTAAGTGCAATGATGCTAATTGTCTCGCTAACCTCAGAGGAGTATGCTATGCAATTTTATTCTTAAATGCTAGTACCTGTTTCCTCCAATGCATTCAATTAGAGATGCTAGCCTTTTATCCAATATTGTGTTGGCTGAATAAACTAGCTACATCAGGTTAGATGAATATTCTATATCATAGCATTCTCTTTACACCCACTAGAAAGCTCGAAGATATACTAGTTCCGAGGAAGCATGTTGCGAGTCTTAAAGGAATATGGATGAATTATCAGGAATACATGTCTTTCTCCTACAACATGCTGTAGTTCTCACAAAACACACCTATGTATTAGTTGTATCAAATTGGCTGCTGGTCAGCATTGTTACATCTTTAACAAGGTGCCAAAGGTAATGTCAGTCCTGTTCAATCTTATTTCCTCTAAGTGTTCTAGGTTACATGCCTGCCTAGTTGCAAGGCCAAATTAGCAGTGCATTTCCTTGTTTTTTTTACTTCATGTCCTTGTTCATGAGATCTTCATTGTGTATTGTTGAACAGATGAACCTAGTTGATACACCTGGAACAAATGTTATTCTCCAGAGGCAGCAGCGACTCACTGAAGAATATGTCCCACGAGCTGACTTAATACTCTTTGTCCTGTCATCAGATAGACCGTTGACTGAGAGTGAGGTAAGAAAAATATTCTCATGAGAAAGAAATTCTCGAGGTTTTGCTAGAAAATACTGAAGTATGCAATCAGGCATGGAGTAGCCAATACTGACTGACACAAATATAATATCTACAAAACTGATTTTTTTTCTTGGCCTTTGTGGAGTACCACAGTGCTTCGGCTTTCATACAGCCGAGGTAAGTTAAAAGGCTGTTCCTGCAACTCCCGGGCCTACTAGGCTTTGTGTCATTATTCACTTCAAACTAGTACATCACATATCTACTAACCAGACTTTTATCCCCATGAAACTAAAAATGAATCGGGCAGTCCATGTTACTGGAGATGCTGGACCTAGGTTTAGAAAGGCCCCTCTTATTCTGATATATCTAATGAAGAATGCATTGTGTTTTTGTACATTTTTTTTCTAATGAAGGATGCATTGTGTTTTTGTACATTTTTTTTTCTAATGAAGGATGCATTGTGTTTTTGTACTTTCTAATAGAACTAAAATGTATGTTCTGAACTTCTAGGTCGGATTTCTCCAGTATGTCCAGCAGTGGAAGAAGAAAGTTGTATTTGTTCTAAACAAATTGGACCTCTATCGGAACAGTGACGAGGTTTGATGATTTTTTCTTTTTCTTTTTTCGATAAAGGGCATTTTATAAGAGTTGAGGTTTGATGCTTATTTCTTCTGTGTTCAAGATCTCAGCATGATAGTGTTTTGTACTTGTTATTTTCACTGATCTTGTGGGTTCACTTCTCGATCCACTTGTAGCTCGAAGAGGCCACTGCCTTTATCAAGGAAAATGCAAGGAAATTGCTCAACACGGAGGATGTAACACTGTTTCCTGTATCTTCACGCTCTGCTCTAGAAGTCAAACTTTCATATTCAGAGAACAATGGTAGAGAGCATTATGGGGAAGTTTTGTTAACTGACCCTAGATGGAGAAGCAGCAAGTTCAATGATCTTGAACACTACCTATTGAGCTTTTTAGACGGATCAACAGATAATGGAAAGGAAAGGGTCCGACTGAAACTTGAAACACCAATTGGAATTGCAGATCGTTTGCTAACTTCATGTCAAAGACTTGTGAAACTAGAGTATGAAAAGGCTACTGATGACTTGACATCCATCAGGGATCTTGTTTCTGGTGCAAATAGCTATGCTGCAAAACTTGAAGCTGATAGCAATTCCTGGCAGAAGCAGATTTCATCTCTTGTAAGCGTTTCAGATATGACTAAATTTCTTTTACCCTTACTTATTTAAAGTTCTGTTGTGATATAGTACTCAACACTTTGGAACAAAGGCATACCTTATGCAGTTTTCTTGGTTTGATGTAAAATATTGGCATACATAAAAATCTGATGATGCTTTCCTACTACGCATGCTTGGTATCTTGCCTTATTTGGTGTTGTGTGAGTGTGTGGTTGTGGTAGGGTGCGTCTAGTTGTGCTCTGTATTTCTTCAAAAAATAAGGGCAATTATGATGGGTACTTTAGTCATTTTCCCATGTCATCGCCTTCAACTGAGACCTTAGTCTGCTTGTGTGGTCGATGTGCCCCAAATGTACAGTGATATTTTATATTTCTGTTGCTTACCTAGCATTGACATTTGGTGACATCAATACTTTGCATACTTAATTCATCTTTTCCTGCTGATTGATAATATGCTTCTATTTTCTTTTGTTCACGCAGATTGATAGAGCAAAAAGTCGAGCTATAACACTAATGGAATCTACGCTCCAGCTGTCAAACATTGACCTTATCTTTACATACATGCTTACAGGAGGAAAAGGCCCTTCCGCCAAAGCCACATCATTTGTTCAAAATGATATTCTGAGTCCTGCCCTTGACGATGCAGTCGTACGTTTGGAACTCAACTACATTAATCATATTCAATGAATGAAGTTTGATTTCATACAATATAGTATTTGTCCAGATTTGCATGCAAACTGCTCATGCCCGAATTTTCCAACTTCGCTGCAAACAACCAGGGACGTAACTGGGCTAACATCCATTAGCTGCCTATTTGCTTCCTAGCTGGCTACACCATACTAGCTGCAACATATTAGGTGGACAATTCTAACTCAGAGGGATCAATACACAGCTGGAACTTGGAACTCAAAACTAACCACAGAAACTAGCCAAGTAGCACAAGCGAAAACTGGCTTGTCAGTACATTTTGAGTTTGTTCACCACACATCTTGTGCTGACTGGTTTGACCCGTGAAAATATGACTTTTTACTTATCTGTGCTAAGAAGATCATTGTCTAGGCAATCTAGAGCACCCACTTTCGTCGATTATTCTGTATGTTTCTTGTAGACTTGGGTTTTGCAGTTCATTGAATAAGCATAGACATGTAGACACAGGCATGCCCACCTAATCTGTCGAAACTTTTTGAATGAGTTGATTTCATTTATGTTTACAATATAGCAGCATGTTTTAAATGTATTAAACCTTGTATAAGGCTGCAATATTTTGTTCAGCATTATTCTTGTTTCATTATTTGCTTGACCATGCTTATTGTTTCATGTTATGAACAGAAACATTTCTTTCTTTTGTTTAGGGATTACTAAGTGAATATTCAACCTGGTTGAGTTCTAGCAGTACCCGTGAAGCAAATTTATATCTGGAGTGTTTCCATGAAAGATGGGATTCATTGGTTACTCAGGAAGAAAGGCTCCCGTCAGGTCCAAATGAGCTTGTTAATACAGGAGAAAAACTCAGCATAAAGGCACTGGATGGCTTCAGTGCTAGTGCTGCTGCTAAGGTTTTTGAAGAAGAAATTCGCGAAGTGGTATGTCTACTAACATATACACTTTATTTTCATTCCCTAAACATTACAGAAGTTTGACAGATAAAGTGCTATAATAAGAAGACAAAAAAAATGCGACTTTCACTCCCTCAGACATCAGCACAACATTTTAGCCGAGATAATAGCTAAAACTGCTGGAATATGCTTGTAGTGTTGGTTTATCTATTGTCTTGGAAAGATAGAAAAGAGACTACTCTTGATTCACATGCTGTATAATTAATTTTCAAAACTTTTGTTCTTAGAAATGTATGCAAAGAAAAACTTTTACGTGAAGTTTCCTGAGCGTAAGCTTCATTGTGGTGCCTTTCTGGACATTAGCTACATTCGCTTTGGAACTTCTATGGTTTTGTGGATTATGTGAATGCATACCTTTTCAGAATATTTTGAATGATCAGACGTAATAAGATGTGGTACCAGAGTCTTTACACTATGGAAAAAAAATAGTCATAGCATAATGCCCCTCCCTCTCACTAAATCATGCATGCGGTATAAGTTGGTGACCCAGCCCCTGTTTTGACTATGGATGGATCAAAGAGATAACACATTTGAGGAAGGTGTAAGGGGAGGTTACTAAACTAGGGTAGAGAGTGCTTTGAGTGAGTTGTTGTAAATAAATGTCAACAGGAAAAAAAGTGGAATATGATAAATATCACCTTTAAAATAAATCTTTATAAGTTGTAGCAGAGGGAGTAGAATCCGTTTTTAGGGCTTTAAAGTGCTAGGATTAACTGAATATATATAGTTTAGGACCACGTAGTTTGAATAGAATTCCAAGTTCAAACCGCTGGCTGCTCTGTTATGAGTTAAATTTTCAGCGTGTCTACTTTAGAGTCTCTCTGATTTTGTTGTACTTTCATGTCTGGTTATCATTCTGAGCTCTGCTATTGTTTCGTGAAGGCTACGGGAACTTTTGGAGGGCTTGGTGTTGCTGGACTGTCTGCATCTCTTTTGACCTCTGTTCTAACAACTACGCTCGAAGATCTACTTGCTCTTGCTCTTTGCTCAGCTGGCGGGTAAGTCCTTATTGATAATTATAAACCACTCTTCTACGAAATATATTTGGAACGCATGGGGTGAGCTCATACTTAACTACATGTGAATTAATCTACTGGGCATTGATCCTTTTCAGGTTTTTTGCAATATCAAATTTCCCTGGTCGACGGAAGCTTGCGATAGAGAAGGTCAGTAAGGCTGCTGATGAACTATCTCGTAAAGTCGATGAAGCTATTCAGAAGGATATATCTCAGAGTGCTAGTAAGCTAGTCCAGTTTGTCGACGTTGCCAGTAAACCATACCAGGACGCATGCCAGCAAAAAATAGATTGGCTGGAGGGTGTTCAGGGTGAGTTGTCCGATGTCGAGCGTAAGCTCCAAACATTGAAAGTCGACATCCAAAATCTCCATGGATCGTGACAACATTTGCTTTTTGTTCACAATTTCTTCATTTTTTTGGTCTTGTACTGTGATGATGCGGGTGTAGAGCAGTTAATTTAGGGTAGATATGTCTGAAATATATGTATGTATGTATGTTTGTACTTTCCAATCGAATGCCTCAAGTTCAATAAAAGCCCAGAGGGCCGGCACACAAACTTTGTGAATTATACATGGAAGTGTTAGAATTTAATGTGTTTATAACAATTGCTGATTCATATAGTATTAACTCTAAATTCTTCCAGCTGGATGCAACAGAATTGCCCCCCAAACCGGCGGCTGTTATATGTCGTCACAATATTTTAATAAAGAATTGAATAGCCCCGCTAAACATGATGCATGAACAAACTTTCTATGAACAGATGTCAAATAGTTTACCTATTCTCTCTCTAGGGCAGGAAAAAGGATACTTGTGGGAAACAGATGTCGAACACTGAACTTATTCTCTCTCTAGGATTGGAAAAAGGGACTTAAAAGTTGCGGCATTCCGCGAGCAATGTAGTACCAGTACGTGATCAAAAGATTTATGTTGTGTTTGTGTCGAATATTATGTACGAGTTGGGTTACGGTAGGACTTGGAGTTGTAATAGGTGTGGATAGGATACGAGTAGTATTGGAGTCGAACTCTTGTAGCCCGGGCCTCCCATATAATGTGGGGGCACCACACGTTGTAACCTATGACGACTTGATAGCAATTGGCACGCAGGGGGAGCCGGCGGCTTGTGCCGGCGCCTAGGGCGGCCGTTGCGGTATCTTGGGGAGGAGCGCCCGTAGTCATGCCCCGCAGATGTAGTCGAGTTCGCCGAACTGTGTTACCAAACATCGTGCCTCGGTGTCGTCTATGATCTTGCATGGCGTAATTATCGTAACAAGTGGTATCAGAGCCTGGTCGAGGCTATGCGGAAGATCATCTGGAGGTACGAGGATCATGCTCGACGGGCGCCTGGAAACGTCCGATAGGCGCAAGGTGGAGCATGGCGGCGATCGTGGATGCGGTCGGTGGAGTCGGACACTTCGGACAGGAGACCTGGACCGTCCGATGGGCTGCAGTCGGTAGGGATTGGCTAGACGTGGCAATCGGACCGACATAGTGGCTGGGAAGACGTCGTGGAGGCGGCGCTTCGGCTCGCGATCAGATTGGCGACCAGACGTGGGGGACGACCGAATAGATCGGAGTGTGAGGGCATCAAGATGGTGCTCTCGGTGTTGCACAAGGGCGGCGTCGTGGCACTGCGGACGAGTTGTGTCGACGATGCGGGTGGCCATGGTGCACACGGATCGTGCACGGCTGATGCGCGAGGTGGCGACTGCAGCGGCAGGGTCGGCGTCGGGAGTACGCGCGGCAGGGCAGGCGGCAGATTGCTGACGAGGATCAAGAAACAGACGAGAGTTTCCGTCGGAATTATTGGCGAAATTTTTCCAAGCTGAACGGAATCGAGAAGAGTAGGCGTTTGGTGGCGTACAGTGGTAGGTCTTCGTGATGAAACACGTCAGGAAACAGTAACAAAGATGATGCGTAGAAGTCCAGGGGATACCTTACACGTGAAAGGATTAAAGAAAAGAAAAAGGAAAGTTACGTGTGCAAGTTGGATCCAGGGGACATCCACGTGAGCGGACGTGTGTGTGCATGACGGGTCCAAGCTGGACTCGATCGATCGGAGAATACGAAAACGTGACAGCCTGAGATTTGGATTCCGTGATAGGCAAGGAAAAGGAATAGGCCGGTGCCCAGCGAAATAAGAGGCTAGGCGACGGACGCAAGCAGCGCACAGAAAATCGATCTGCAAGTTCAGAAGAAAAGGTGGAGCAGGATCAGCGCGTTACGACAGGGTTCCACGTCGATTCTGAAGGGCGGATAGGTCCGGGTTTGAGGTTTCTTGATATATCGTGGCAAATCTTTTTGGCGAGAACAATCGATCAGCGATACAGTGGCAGTTCATCAGGGAGGCATTGGCGATCAAGGCGAGCCAAGACATGGAAGGTTGAGCAGAAGTTTTTCTTCATCAGTCAGCGGTCATGGCACCGACTACCAAGTTTGAAGTGCAAAAGTTCGAAGGGACTGAAAAATTCGCGCTATGGCAGACAAGGGTGAAGGATTTGTTGGCGCAACAAGGATGTTTGAAGGCGTTGCGGGATGTCAAGCCAGCTAAGATGGACAATGATGACTGGGAGGAGTTGCAGATGCAAGCAGCCGGGACCATACGGTTGTGTCTGTCGGACCAGGTCATGTATCATGTGATGGACGAGAATGTGCCGAAGAAGATTTGGGAGAAGCTGGAGAGTCAGTTTATGTCCAAGACTGCGACGACCAAGGTGTATTTGAAGCAAAAGTTATATAAGCTGTCAATGCAGGAGGGGTCGGATCTTGTGGAGCACATGAATGCCTTTAATCAGATTGTCACGGATCTAGCACGTCTGAGTGTGAAGGTTGACGATGAGGATAGGGCGATTCTTCTTCTTTGTTCATTGCCACCGTCCTATGAGCATTTGATCACTACTTTGACGTACGGCAAGGAGACTGCCGAGCTTGAGGATATCACTGCGGCCTTATTATCCTATGATATGAGGAAGAAGAAGGTCACGGAGGAAGTCGCTCAGGGTGATGGTTTGCTGGTCAAGGGTGAGCTAGGCAGGAAAGGACATGAGGCAGGGAAGAAAAAGAAGAAGGTGCAATGTTACAAGTGTAAGCAGTGGGGACATTATAAAAGGGACTGTCCAGTTCTCAATGGTGGGTCAAGTGCTAATATTGCAGCTCATGGTGGTGACTTGGACGGCAACGTTCTCTTAGTTGCAGGTGAAGTCATGAAGGATGAGGGTACAGGAGTAGCAGCTGTGTTCCAGGGAGGCGGCGAGTTTGAGAAAGACTCGTTGGATAGCGTTCTGTAAGCTACAAAGAAGACAACTCAAGTCCGGAGTACATGGAGTTCGACGCTTAGCAAAATTCAAGGTGGTGGAGAATATTCGTCAAGGTGGAGTTTGTTGTGTTTGTGTCGAATATTATGTACGAGTTGGGTTACGGTAGGACTTGGAGTTGTAATAGGTGTGGATGGGATGAGTAGTATTGGAGTCGAACTCTTGTAGACCGGGCCTCCCATATAATGTGGGGGCACCACACGTTGTAACATATGACGACTTGATAGCAATTGGCACGCAGGGGAGCCGGCGGCTTGCGCCGGCGCCTAGGGCGGCCGTTGCGGTATCTTGGAGAGGAGCGCCCGTAGTCATGCCCCGCAGATGTAGGCGAGTTCGCCGAACTGCGTTACCAAACATCGTGCCTCGGTGTCGTCTATGATCTTGCATGGCGTAATTATCGTAACAATTTATTTATTTATTTGAAGCACAGTTTAATTAGCATGAAGTTGAACTTCCATGGTACCGAACGGCACCTAGTGGGGTGCCTAGTTCCTAGTATTAATTCCATCTACTTGTACAGTTGTACTGCTAAAGCGTGTCTTGTACTGCTTTAATTAGCTTTTCCTTCCTTACATCATCAGCAGCAAGCATAAACCATTTATGTTCAAGTTAAGGCTATGGTGTGCCTTGACTTGAACAGAAGCTGCCAGTGCCCAGCCCAGTTGCAGTGCGCAGAAGGTTCCGGCCATTGTTTAACTCGGCTCAAAAGGCGCTTAAGTTGACAACTTGACATCATTCGGCTTGAGGCTGAACTGGCGAGCTTGCCGTGTTTCAACTTTCAGAAGGGTAGTTTGCTAGGCTTCACTTTGGTTTTTGGGAGACAAAACAGCTTCCTAGCTGAGTAAAATATATTCTTGAGCATGGTGGTCAGCCGTCCATATAGGTAGGCTTTGCCGACTTGTTATCTGGGATGTGGTTTTGAGCTCCAAATCGGTGATTTGATGCGGGTTTTTTCTTCCTAAAAAGGAGGGAGCCTCCTCGACCTCTGCATCTGATGTATTTAGTACAAAGCAACCCAATCGAAGTGGTTGTAAATTCGCAGTGTCAAAGTGCAAAGTTATTCGGTACTACAGGTGTCAAAAGGGAGACTAACATCAGGACATCAAATGTCAAAGGAACCTAGCTGAATATCAACGGATAGGCAGGCCATTCTGCTGTCATCTCTCCTGGAGCAACATTGTCCAGCCATTTTCTCAGTCCCAAAGAGTTATGAACGTACATTCTTTCTACTTAAGAAGGCAAAAGCAGGCAAGTGCCCGAACATGCTTTTATTCAAGATATGGAAAAGTATGAATAAGTTGGTACCACAAAATAGCCCTAGATACTCCTAACATATGCAAATTAAGGTTATACTGGGTCATCAATGGGTATATGGTCTTATGTTAAACAAATTAACTAAGCATGCAACTAACTCGTCCATCCAACACTAGTACAGAAATGGCTATTAGTGGCGCACCAATTTGGGATTCTGTGGCGCACCCCTAGGTTTGCTGGGTGCGCCACAGAATTCTCGCCACTAAAATTATTTTGTGGCGCACCCAGGGAGTGCGCCACAGAAAGACCATCTTTCTGTGGCGCACCCAGGCCGTGCGCCACAGAATCATGTCGCCGTGGACACAACAGAGGAATTCTGTGGCGCATCCCTAAACCGTGCGCCACAAAAAAAAAATTGATGCGCCACAAAAGGATTTTCCAGAAATACAGAAATTCACATTTTTCCTGTACAAATACATGTATATTACAGGTATATTACAGGAAATACAGTAATAATAGAAACAATAATATATTTTGACACGGTATATGAAAACAAACACATTACTATGTCATCACAAACACTTAGAGCCCAAGATACATACATATAGTGACAAGTGCCAAAACACAAGTCTACAAAAGTTCCATCTCGATCATGTCACACAAGTCTTAATTGGTACAAAGGTTCATCTCATGTCACACACAAGTCTTAGTACAAATGAAGTTGTCACCGCCGCGATGATGGAGCATGATCATGGAGTCCTCTTCTTGAGCGGCGCCGGGAACGGTAAAAGCCATCTTTCGTCCTCCACTCCCTGGTGTCATTCTGCGCCTCTAGTCGTTCTTCGATATCCCTCTGACAGAGCCCTGAAGATGGATTGGGATATATATTGGTTAGTGATATACATAGAGTATAATTTATTATCTAAGTAGAGAGGCAAGACAATCAATCAATTGTCATGGTTGGAAATCATATGGCTATCCTATTTGGGTTTCATAGCATAGCATATATAATATATAACCCTACACATGCACTTCTACAAAAAAGTACACTAGTAATGCTTAGCAAGGCTTTCTTTTATAATACCTCTGGGGTAGTGGAAGGACCCTGATTTGTGAATGACATCGTCGAGGATGATCGTTGATAACTGCAGCCGGATGCGATGGAAGTCTGTTCTGTAATCAGCATCGGTGAGAGCATCCGCCATTTTGGTGTATTCTGCGAGACCAGATGGAATCTTCGTTTTCTCGAAATCCCGGACAATCGCTTTAATGTGATGGAGGGCGTAGTAGGCCTCCTTCACGCTGCCATCCAGTTGCTTGATGCAATGGAATCCGGTCCCATGCTGGAACTTGTGTGTGTTGTCCTCCGTGAAAAATTCCGACTTCTTATGGAAGGGGCCGCCCTTTTGGGCATAGGCCTCGAGAGCGTCATCGAGAACACCCTTTATTCTGGTGTATCGTCTCGGCGTGGATTTATTCCCCGAGTCCAAATAAGTGGCAATGGACCACCTCGGGGATACGTAGATGAGTGCGCAGTACTTGTCCCTGCTCAACACAATTGAAACGGAATGTTGGACAAAGGATCAGCGATGGAAGAAATGTACAAGAAGGCATAAGATACGACGGTGGCGAGCGGATGTGTACTTACTCGAAAAAGAAAGGCAGAAGAAGGGCGTTCTTCCTCTTGTTGGCCAGCATGACCCTTACGAGGTACTCCGTGGCCGTTTCCCGTGTCTTTGATCCTTCCACCAGATGGCTGTCGCGCATGTAGTAGGGATCCACTATCGCGACGTACGGGGTATCATCTCTCCTGATCTTCATCGCCACATCGAGCGCATATAGGCGGACCATGTTATAGTCCAGCCGTTTAGTGTGAAACAGGTTGAAGATGTCCTCGTACGCTATGAAGAACACATCGCGGGGTCTTCCTGGACGAAGTCCACCAGCTCCTTTGGCACCTGGACCGCGAACGCCGGGTAACTCGGCTGCTTGTCTTTAAGAAGGAGCTCCTCTAGATGCAAGATAGATTCCTGCAAGGCAATCATGGGTCCTTCTGCAAGGCGGAGCAAGTCCCCAGACAAGATAGGTTTACCAGCTTCATGAACTCGGGGGAAGCCATCCGCACGGGGTGGAATCGTGTCTTCAAGACCCCGGATCTTAGGAGCTGGCTGGCTCGCAGAGGTGGAGGATCCTTTTCTCTTCCTGTGCTTCTTCTTGTTCTTCATCTCTGGGGATTGTGGGGGTGAAGTGAACCCCGCTTTAACAGTTTCTTGCAGTGTGTTAGGGCTGAAAATGTTACCCGGTTGAGCTTGATGATCGCCGGCATCCGGAGGCGTGTCGGTGAAGGCCAGGCGTTGTGTGCATGAAGTGGGACGAGCAGGTTGACCGCGGTGGTCGCGGAAGGGTTCTTCATCCACAAGAGGCATGTACATACCATCCATGCAGGCGCCAGTGTTGATGTAGTCATCGACGTTGACATCATTATCCTCCTCCTCATTGTCGTCGTTGCCACCAAGTTGAGGTGCAACGGCTTTGTCCTAAACATAAACAATAGCACATCCGTTAGTCGGGAAAGTCGGAAAGTCGGGGAATTCGGAAAGTCAGAACTAACCTTGGACGGTTGCGGTGAAGACGTTCCCAACAACTGTTTGTGGCGGTTGGTGGCGGCGACGACCGGCGGTAGCTTCCGGCCGGTGGTGGCGGCGACCGGCGGTTCCTTCTGGGTGGTGGCGACGGCTGCTTGTGGCGCCGGTTCATCCGCAACAGCTTTTTGTGGCCGCCTCGACGGGGGCCGAACGAGGGGCCGGGGCCTCGAGGTGGCGCCGCCGGTGCGCCTGACCCCATGAAGAACATCCCCAAGACGAATCTGGGTCTTCGGCCATTCCATCATCCACTTCCCGCATTCGCCAAGCTTCATGTGTTTCTCGGCTCCCGGAGGTTGCGTGGGGGGGTCGATGTCACGGAACTCAGGCAGTACCTCGCGCACATTGACTTTCATCACGACCTCGCTCATTCGGGTGTTGTGCATATCGCGGGTCAAAGGTTGTATGATCTTGGCCGTTGCGACTTCCTTCAACTCGCCGCCGACCCCCACCCTATGCAGGAGTATGCAAGGCATGTCCTGGGAGTCAACACATGTTGGGCACCATGCATGAGATATGGCAGTCATCAAAGGCATATATAGTCATAGAAGATGTCGCGGACTAACTAATTAGTTACCTTGGTGATGGCGTCGAGCTCGGCTAATGTCGAGACAAGGGCGCCGGTGCCGGCGGCCGGCCTATCATTCTCCGGCCGCTCGTGCGCATTATCATTATTCTCCGGCCTTGGTGTATGTTGATCCACGACAGGGGGCACCGGTGGGGTCACCAGGACCGGCGACACGTTATTGCTGGAGGTGCTGCCGGCGAAGCTGGGCACGTGTATCGGCCCCTGTTGACCTCCCGCTTGCCAAGCAGCTATCCCCTCCAGCAATGCAGGGGGTAAGAAACTCCGGAGCTTCTCGTCCACCTTCTCGGCCACTAGCTTGTCCACCATGCTGGAGTCCACCTTTTCTTTCTCTAGTGTCTCCAGCTTCTTCCTTAGCTCGAGAACCTCGGCTTTATCTTTAGCCGGCTTCCTCCTCTCCTTTTTCTTCTCGGTGTCCGTGCTGTAGTACTCGAGGAACTTCATGCTCGTACCAAAGCCGGTCACACGGCCAGCTGACGTCGGCGGCTTTGACTTGTCCCTCCCCTTGTAAACGTTCATCGCCCGGTTGAAAGTCGTGTCCCACGGGCCGGCCTGAGCCTCCTGGGACGACGGGCCGGCCTCAGCCTCATCCTTCAACTGATCCTCCTGCGGACAAAGGAAATAAACGTGAACCCATGTAGAAATCAACGCAAATGGACTTTGAGATATCCGCGGTAATTAAGTTCCTTACCAGCTTTTTCTCGAAATCCAGCACATTTATAGTCGGTAACGAATTCCCCCGTCCCCGGCTTCAGATAGTAGCGGGACCGAACAAAGTTCCTAACTTGCTCGTCCGTGATTTTAAGCCACGGTTCTCTTTCCCAAGTTTCGCAACCTCGGCATCCTCCTTGTCCCAAACGGGCTGTTTTCCTGCGTAACCGCCGCTTCCCAAACGGTGGTTACCTAAGTTCAGTGCCCGCATCTTCTTCCCCCACTCGGTCCATTTTTGAGCCTCCGGAGATGCCAAGGACAACTTGAATGCCTCGAACTCTTCTATGTCGATGTACGGCTCTTTGGCACTGATCTCCGCCCAGCTAAGACCCTTGTCAATCTTCGCCTTCACCCGGCCTCTCCAGCTGGTCAAGGCGGTGCTCATCTTCGTGATGGCGTAGTTGTCCACCTTTTTGTTTCCATCATCCGGGAAATTGTATCGTTGGTGAAGCTTCTTGAGGAGGTCTGTGCGCAAAGCCTCATTGTCCTTGCTCCTGAGGTCATACGTGGTGATCGGCACGGTTTCCCGGAGGATGCACCCTAGTTGCATGCCGTACCCGCTTGCGATGTTCCTAGGCTCCTGTGGTTGGCCACTTAAGGAGACCTTAGTGAACGTGTCTTGT